>JAKELH010000063.1:0-259622 GCA_021525015.1 Lactarius pseudohatsudake | reverse complement strand
TCTGTCAATCAACTAGAAAGAGTCAAAACATCAATAAATTAGTACCTGAAACCATCCCTATCTCTAGGGAACGCGTCTAAGTCGCAGGATTGTTGGGGTGTGAAGCGGTGCAAGGAGTGCGCAAGCCTCCGCAGGGTGCGAGGTGTCGTAGGTAGGTCCGGGTGGTCGCAGTCACATCTGTGTCGAATGGCTAAGGGTGCGCGCAAGTGCAACGCGGCTGGAAAGGGAACGGCGGGCTACACTGAGCCCTGCTGGGTCAGGTAGTCGCAGGTGATCGCCAAACGGCCGTGCACACTTCGCGGGACGCGAAACTTCCAGAGCTGGCTAACCTGGTCAGCGACACAGTGTGTTGAGTGGCTAAGGCCGCACGCAGGTGCGGCGAGGTCGGGAATAGGAACGGTGGCTGCGTGGAGCTCTGCTGGGTCAGGGTGGTCGGAAATGGTCGCGCATGCTTCCGCGGGACACGAAAATTTGCAGAGGTAGCCGCCATGGCCGGCGACACGTCACCCTTGAGTCATTAAGGCCGCGCGGGGTGCGGCACGCGGGGAACACGAGGGGGCGAGTCGGAATTGTGTGAATGAAACTGCAAACGCCTACGACCGAAAGCGGAAGCGTTCGAAACAAACAAAACATGCGAAACATACGAAACTGTGCGAAACATACTAAGACACTATGAGTAATCAGAATGCTTGGGGGCATATATTTCCGGTAATGCGCTGGTGACGCCTCGGTGACGTGACCGCCCGTCACCAGCGGCGTCACACGCCCTGGTGCGGACCGGACGTATACTCTATATACAGACGGTCACCGGTCTACTTTCTTGTTCTGATTACAGTACAATACGCGCGTCGTGTGCGTGATTTGTAAGCACCGTCACGCGGATTTCTCTGACAGTGCTAACCAACTCACGCCTTCTACGTCTATTTCATGGCATGCACTAAGACTAACCCTTCCGATCGTGATACAAAACATGTGGTGAATAGCCGGTACCTCTCAACACCTAGACTCGAGCGTCGCAGGTACTCTTCAGGCACCTCTTCCCCACCGCCAGGGGAGTCCTGCGCCCCATGCTCGCGAGCTATGTGTTCGAACTCTAGCGCGCGCGTATTTGAATGGTGCTTGATGGTGGAACCCCCAATAGGTGCCCCGCACTCAGTGCAGCGCGCCGATTCCATAGCACCTCCGCACTGTAAAGGTCCAGTAGCTGTCTGTATTGGGGAATAGAAGCTGTTTGACGGACGTTATCGATTACAAACGTATGTCCGTTCTCGCAGTTGTAGAAGTGTCCCCTGTGTGCTGCGAAAAATACCGTCATCGACACTCCTTCCCGCTGAGAATCGAAAACTTACAGAAACCAAAGCTTTTACGATGTCTTCCTTTTCAGGACAAGGGCTCATATCCTCTTCGTGCGGAGATGTGTCGCCAGTGCGTTGTACTCCTTCACAAATTTATCTCCCTTTTCGCCACAGTTTGCGTGAACCACACTCTCTCGGATCTCAGCCCAGCTGTATTGCAACCGGGCGACTGCGAATGTACGTCGTCTCGAGTCTTTTCATCTCGAGACTAGCGGTGTTCGCCTCTAGCTGTGCTTGGTGCTGAGTTGGTTTCGGCGATCGTGTCGAGGAGACCTTGTCGGGATAGGAGTGTGCGTTCCGCCAGAATTTCGAAGCGGAACAACTCCAGCTTTCCGCGGAGGATATTCACCCCAGCCTGAGCAGCCAAGCGAGACGCCGATGATTTCTCCGCGATATTGAGAGCCTTCTTCGCGTCACGAATGCAGGACTCGTAGACGAACGATACGAACGACCGCCATAAGCGTTCGTGGCGGAGAACCATTTCGTCTCTGGACGACATTAAGACCTTCGATACGACTCTGCGCGATTTCTGCCAACGTGTACCGCAATTCGAGAGTCAGGAAGAATGCTTCGACTTGAAAACGAGTATCGGCCTTGTGCGGGGGCTGGCCAATCTTCTTGTTCACTTCTATCATCGCTACGGGTTCAGGTGTGTCAGAAGCCCGCTCTGGATCGCTTGCTATCGCAGAAAGTTCGAGGCGGTAGAGTGTCGCAAGCGCCGCGCATACGCTGCACATGAGGTCCGCGGGTCCGTGCAACGTGGGCGACCTTCCTGTACAGCTTGAGGAGGTCGCGGACGACCTTGTTCCATGTTCTTCCCTCCTCTACCGAAAGGCCATGGACGCTGGTCATGCTTGCCTGAGAGAATTCCTCGTGGGGAAGCGGCTCAAACTCCGGGCCGAAACGAGTCCTGCGACGCGCAGAAAGGATGTCGAAGTCACCTGCATCCTCAGATGGCGGATTGAAGGCGATTGATTTTGCTTCGCCCTTCACGCTGTCGAGTTTTCTCGAAAATCCTTCGATTTCAGGGCCAACTTCCTCTATTGCGGACGACATTGTGCTCGCCACGTTCTGTTCGAGGATATCTAAACTTGCTCTCTTGTAACGCGGCCATATCGGAGCGCGGTGATGGGTCCACGGCAGGCGGGGCAGGAAGGAGGCGTTTGGAAGTTCACCGGCGGTGCCTTGTGGCTGTGAAGGCGCCATGGGATCCGACTCGTAGTAGTCCGACATGTTACAATGGCCGTCCAGCGTTTCAACAGTGAAGATGTGTCCGCATTCCAACTTGATCAGGCGCTCTGAGATATCGTCCGAGCTAAGATCGATCTCGTCCAGACGCCTCTGCATGATAAAATCAACGATGTCGACTTTACGTTCGTCCGGAAGGCATACAACGCATGTCTGCTGTTCGCAAGGTTCTCCGCAGACTATAAAACACAGTATAAGACCCAGCCAGCCCAGGCACAAATCGCAAGGAAGGAAAACACGTACTCGACGGACACCTATGACCACACTCCAGTCGCCATTCGCAAGCCTTGTCACAGGGCAAGCGAGAACATATCTGTCGATCACAAATTAATCTCAAGTGAGGGAATCCCGATCTCTCCAGAATGCTCACCGAACCGCATACCACCGGACATGTATGGTGGGAACAGCGCCATTCACATGGCCCATACACGGCGGGCAAGGTTCCCAGCATTCCTTTGGCATTTCTGATGGCCACACCGCTGCCGACACGACTAGGGAACACTTTGGATTGCACGAGTGATCCGAGGAACAAGCGAGGCCACACAGTGTCGGCACTTGAGCGTTCGTTCGCATGAATGACTTGTATGATGCGTGCGAACAGGAGGAACAGCGCCCGCACGGGGGGCTGCATTATCGCGCGTAACCTTCTGGCACTCGTAGCATCGAGATTTACACGTCCGGCCGCAGCACGTGGTGTCGCCTCCGCAAAGTTCCTTGCATTCGAAGTTGGTGGGGTCTCCGCTACAAGCCATGATGCCGCTATGTTCGCAGCCTGGTAGACGCTTCAACACTTGAGCGACGCATTTGACAGTCCTCCAAAATCCCGAGTTTATGACTGAGTATGCGTCAAATGGGACCTAGAAAGGCAAATTCGGAAGGCACTTACCAAGGAACGGATTTCACGATGTGTCCACATGGAAGCTTAACGTTGTACATGGGGAAGATGCAGTTCCCGCATCTTCAGAGCATAGCTTCGGGCACGGATGAGCCCTAGGACAGGTAACTCTGACGCAGGGCCGATTACATTTCATCCTTCTGTGATTGTCTTGGTCGGTGTGACACTGAAAACGCTTTGATTATTGAACGCATAACGCGAATGGGGAATAACGTACCATTGAAGGACATACGTGTCCACACGACAGACGATATTCGCAAGGTCGGAGACAGCCACCTTCTGGTGCGTGCGTAGGTAATTGCCCCGGCTTAGAGATTAATTGCTCTGCTTCGGGGTGACGCGGGCAAACGATTGGGAAGCCGCGACAAATCTGATCCTCGTTCTCCATCTCGTCCAAGACGGTCCTCCATGTCTCGTTCTTCCTGAGGTTCGAAGCATTCCCAAGGATGTAAAGGCCGTGCTTGGCTCGGGATAATGCTACATTTATCCTGTTGGAGCTCTGGAGAGATCCAAAGACCATCAACTTTTAACCAGCGAAACTATCAGGTTGCGTACTTTCAAAAAGCCAATTGAGACATTGCCTTCCTCGAACGCGCCGGAATTTCTAACCAATGAAATGATCACGATCTTAGCCTCCTGGCCTTGGAAGGTATCCACGGTTCCGATACGGATCTTTAACATGATTAGAACTGGAAATAATTAGAAGTCTACGGTGGAACCCACATGTCGAGCAACTTGAACTTGAGTAAATCCTACGTCATCATCACCTGCGAGTCCCGTGCGCTCTAGCTGCTCTTCATCGCGTTCGTCCACACTAACCGCAATCTTGAGATCTTTCAGAGCCGCGCGGACCTTTTGCAGTTGGCCTAGGTAAGCACAGAGTACGGCGATGTCTCCGGCACCATCATAGGGACCCTGCTTAAGGAAGTATAATACAAGGTCGCGTATCATGGCAACCTGATCAAACAGATAAGTTTTGAGGGTTTGAGTGTATTGACGTAATACGTTGACGTACCTCGAACATGTTGTGTTTCGACACTGAGTCATCTTCAGAGTTCTCCGCATTGTTGTGTGAAAAAAAGACGACGTTCTTCTCCATGCCCTGCACGGCGGGATAACTTCGAACAACTTCGTTGTCCTCGAGCTTCGGGTACAAAATTTTCCTGCACGAACGCGTAAAACCACAACTCCATCTGTATACGAGAGGACTTCATACCGCACGAAGTGGGAATGCTGGGTCGCATTCTCCGCTGCACGTTAATCTGCGACATACTCATCCCCCCGTCAGAAAGTCGTTCCATGAGCGATCTATCGAACTTGAATAGCTCCCGCCCGGACGCGCTCTCCATAGACAAAGCTTTCGGGGTCATTAGCTTTATGCGATGAGGGACGTTAGTGACCCACTAAAAGTCGCCAAATTTGGGCGTAATTGTTTCGGGGTCCCCTATACAGATAAGGTGCTCGACTGATTTTAAGGGCGACATGATGAATATAAATACGTGGAGCATGCACGCTTCGGAAAAATACCTGAGGGGACAAGAGAGGCCAGAATGTGCGCTTCGAGAACCTGACCGGCTTCCTCAACCATAAGAACCTTCGGCCCGACGCTCTACGTTGTCCCGTTAACACCAAGCGTAGTGTGCAATCATTCCAGACGAACCGTAAGTAGAGAAACAAGCTTGGCCGCGCCTGCCATTCGGACGTCATCAGATTGTCACGTTCTCCATTGTTTGTAAATACGCACCAGTTGTAGTGCAGGCAATCAGGTCGGTACGGCTGAGTAATCTGCGTCGAGCCTACCCACGATCTCAATACAGTTGGCGGCACGGGTCCACTGAATCGACTTACTTCATCCTGTATGTCCTCATAGACTTTGCAAGCATCCTTGTACTGTTCTTTTAGCTGATCGAACTCAGCTAGGAGCGATTCGTAAGCTATTTTCCGCATGTCGTCCTCCCATACTTCTGCAAGGCGTTGTCGTTCGAGAAGTGACATCGACCAGACGTTATAGACACCCGTCAGTTGTTCAACGGAGCGACTCCCCGAGGGGATGCGCGGAATCTGGCCCTCGAAACCTAGTTCGTTAAAGAACACTACTCGTGGGTCCGAGTCTGCACCCTTCTTGCCTGCGGCTTTCTTTGAGGAAGATGCGGGAGGCTGGATGAATTCGATATCTCGACCGTTCTTCCAAAGTGCATAAACCCCTGAAATTTCAGCGTCACGAGAGGCCCTCTTCCTTCCCTTCGAAGCTCGCTTCCATTCCCCATTCTCTATTTCGTCCTCCCTGATGCGCCGAAAGACCTCTGAAATCCAAAACGGTGGCCCTCTGAAGGAGTCCGCGTGTTGAGGATATTGGAAGTCGAGAAATCTCTCGGCGTCTTCCCAAGTTAGCCCAGGAAGCTGTATCCGGTTCATGATGCGCGTCATCTCCTCTTCTACTTGCTTCATGGCAGCGTATTCACGTCTTATCGGTCGATCTAGATCCCCACGACCCAAAAGCTGTTCCAGCTTGTGTAGGCTGTACTGTTCAATACGTTCATCAGTCGTTCTGGACCCGAGGCGCACGATATTTGTCGTAATTTTCGCGTCGAGAACCGACGTGACCATATGATCGAGCGCGTGATTTGTGAACGCAATCAGAACTGAAATCGCGTGAGAGCGGTCCGGCGTCGTATAGACGACTGCGCTCACCTATTGGTCTGATTTTACTGGTGAAGAGAACCCGAAGGATTTCCTTTGCCGTGAAACTCTGAGACATACATCAGAACGAACAAATATCTTTGGGTTAAAGTTCTCCGCACCTTTCCCGTTCCGGGAGGGCTAACAACTCGGTAATCAGAAGTGAGGTTTGACGGGGAAATCGAGAGCGTACCCTTGAATCAGAGAGACTTCCCGCGTGAGAGTCCCGATGACCGCTTCAACCTGAGAAGGATCCAGATTGCTCGAACGGATCAGTTGTTGACGCGCGATCGCTACAGCCGTCGGATTGTTCACGTCGACACTCGAAATGCGCTCGCCCGGTCGAGCCAAGCATTGGAGATCATACTTGAACAACGGAACGCGCGTATACCGCGGAGGTCCAACTGGCATGAAGGCGAGGTTTCCCGTGTACGATATGAAATCAGCGAAGGGGACGGAAGTCGGTTCGACGTCCTTGAGAGTCCGAAGGAACGGGTTGAGAGCCTCAAACATGATTTGGTTATCTATCAGGACAGCGAACGTCGACTTGTCGATAGAAATCGGCTGACAACGCAAAGCCATGAGTTCAATTTCGGCATCAAAAAAGAAATTCGAAGCTGAATTGTGTTTGCATCTGGCTTGGCGGATTCTGCAATGTCTGCACCTTGAGAGACGATAGTTCCGAGGAATACCTGGGATCGGCCAGGAGAAATAAGGGCAAGAGCGACCAGACTTCCTTGTTGCAAGCGCTTAGAATTTTCCCAATATTCAGCTCTCTTTTTTCCATTTTCATCCCGAGGAGCGCCAGGAGGAGAGTCAAGCGTAAGGCCGACGGTGAAATTACGGCGTTCGGCTCTTAAAGGTGCAAAACGAGCACCAGTGTAGAGTTGAAAGTATACCGAATTAACGCCAGAGGTCTTATAAGCGCCGCCTTTAGACGACAGCAACTTTTCTAGAAGCGTAGGTGGCTTCCGAGTCTTGAGACCAGCTCTGGAAGTCCACATCGTCTCAAGGTCTCTCCTAATTTCCCCGACTGATTGCCGAATAGAAGTACTTGGAAGCAATATAATCAGCATAAAGCGACGACGGTCAAAAAGACGGAAACGGCTGCACACATCAGCTCTTCCCTCAATAATCGGAACTGTATGTCGAGATGCCGCTCCATCGAATTTTCGGGTAAATGGTGTGGCGCAGAAGGAAGGAAGACTGGGAGATAAGGTGGTAAGGGACACAGGAGTTCTTCGTTCGTTGGCGCGATGCGGATATTGCGAATGTCAGCGGAATCATTATCGTGGCGAGGTTCCCCTCCGACTCGCAAAGTACCGGGGGGGTCATAAGCTTGTTCCAGTCGGGATGTAAGAGCCTCCATCCTCTGACCAGCGGTGAACCTTCCGTTAGGGAGGCGTCTCCGCAACTTTTCCGTGTCTCCGTATTCTCTACCCACGATCTGACTGAGTCGACTGATATCCTTCTCAAGTTCTCCCAACGTTAGGTTCCGGATCTGCGGGCTTGACGAGGTGATGGGGTCTTGGAACGTCGGAGGAGATGCCCTCACGGCTGCAGCCCAAATATTAAACCACGAAAAGACATCTTCGACCAAATCACGCAATTCGGGATGATTCTTTATGGCGCTTTTGACACGCGCGAAATACCTGTCCAGAGCAGTTGAGTGCGGCACTGGAGTAAGAACCGCATGTCTGTACTTACTGCGACAGAACAGTTGAAAGCGTCCCGAAGACCTCCACGCCACTCAGTGTGTTTTGCCGCGACGTAGGCAAGCGTGGCGAGCGATCTATCCAGGTCTGGGCCTCTATCATCTCGCGCATACATTCGCGGGTAGTCGAATGAAAGTCGTCATAGTTTCGGTCGAGCAGAGCATATATCATGCTGGAATGGCTTATTAGGATTCATTGTCTGGGGTATACACGATACGATTTACTTTGTATTTTGATGCATCGTTGTCTTCAGTACCAGGTCTGATGACAAGAACTATGACGCGTCGACAAGAATATCAGGGGATTATAACTTCCATTTTCGCCTGAGACATACCTCGATAATAGGGAAATACCCCTTCTGGTATGATAGAGTTGATGATCCAGCGCCGACACTGACGGCGACCGGCGAAAATCTCAACACGTCGCCGATGCGTAGCAACGCGTTACCCTATGCACGACGTTACTGCTGAAATTATTGATGCCTGAAAAAAATTGGACACACGCGGACAATCGTATCAAGGAATGCCTATCGCAGGAGTGTGTTAGATGGGTTACTTATATGCGACTTAGCAAATTGACTAACCTGAGCTTGATTGGAGTTCTATGTGTGAGTTCACGTAAGCATTTAAGCCGTAGAGTCTGATTAGTGTCACCCTTACCCATGCTTTGTTTCGAGAATTGACACTTGCAAAGATCCGAGAAAATCCCTCGACATTGTTCGCACCTCGGAACACGAAGTGGTCGACGAGGTACGGCTTGAGGTGATTGTGTGCTTCATTCGGACGAAGTGTGTGTTGAGAGTCCACTTCAGAGCCATTGTTCATGGCTAATCCCTCCCGGGAGAAAAAGTCTGGCGATTGGTCTTCGGTCTCGGTGGCGTATACTGAGGAAGTCTCCAACACCTGGGACTTTACTTCGTGCTTGAACGTGCAGTCGAACGAGCGGTCGCATGCACCAGTCGACCAATAAAAAGAGCATATTCCTCTGGGAACTCCAGTTCGATCGATAGGTGGGGTGCCACCACGGCCACGGCCATCGGCGCCTCCCCGACCTCCTCGACCGCCACGATTCCCACGGGCTTGAGGGCCTCCGCCTCCACGTCCGCGGCGACCACCAGAACTATTTGCTGACATTTGAAAGAGTAAAGTGTTAAGAACAGGATGCGGGATGCGCTAAGGGATGGACAGGTAAGTTGGGGGTAGTGATAGGAGTCAAGCAAAAGCCGAGCGCCTGTGTGGCGAGCGAGCCACACGCGGCTTGAGCGCGATGCTGTCCTTGGACTCACCATTGGTCGCCACACACGGCAAGCTGCGAATGTCACCCGATTCGATAGAGCGGCAGAGAATCCTAATACATTCCACAGGAAATAACGTGCTTGATTACGGGATTCCAAGGAGAATGCTTGTATGCCGAATACCCACACCAACAGAATATGGTCTTCCAAAAACCTATCCACCCTTGATTACAAGACGTAGAGACCGAACAAAAGAACCCTCATGACCTTTGAGTTATTGATTGTTCTAGAACGGTGGCAGAATGGAAGAAGTGTAGGTGGAGCTTGGCCAGCGGGGGACATTGCAATGTGATTTAAACATGTCGATAAAAACGGCGCTCATCGCAATATCACCGGGAAGAGATCCCTTCCGTACACACCGCTGCATAATACATCCCCCAGAGTCACATTCCAGAACTCGTGACCGGATGTCCGTCCGCAAACTCGAGCACCTGAAGACGAAATGTTGTCCTTGGGATTGCCACAGGATTCGGGTAAGCCTTTGCTCCCGATGCACATGTCGAGGGTATACGCCGCATCTCACGGTAATCGCCGTGAACATGTAGTATTGATCGAAGCATTCGGTGGCAGGAAGCAGTAGCCAACGCAAGGTCATCAGCAGAGTTAGCGAAAACTGAGCGTTTTCTATCAAGTCGAGTACCATAAACACTAGGCATGATCATTGGACTAACCCCGACGTACTCTGATTATTGTTGTCCACGAGCGCAAGGACTATAAATATCGTCCCAGTGACATCTCTTCTGCTACGGAATGCAAGCGAATTCGAACTCCATTTTTGTCTGGTGCATGTGAGATCTCCTTCTGTTTCTTGTTCTGTTTATGTGTTGGGACAGGACGGACAATATGACAAGAGCGGAACGGATGAGCAAGCAGATGAGCCCAGTGTAAGTCACGTCATACAGTATGCGGGTGGTGATCGCAAACAATAACAAACTGAGTTTATTTACAGCGAGTTGCATAACACCTGGCCCCTGCCTTTTTTAGCACACATACGGACATTCAAAACTGACAAGCGGGGTTCGTATTTAAGTAGATGGGGAAATTATCAATAAATTGGGTTATCTTACGGAATTGGGGTTATGGAGTAGGTATCTCGAAAGAATAGGGTTATAGAATGGTTATCGGTGTTGCTGTGCTCGGCATCGTGTCAAGCAAGTCAACACACCTCCACCCCCTTTCATCGTCCCTTCCAAACCATTCAACAATGGTACACCAGTACTCTAATGACATCAAGGACTTGGCCATATCAATGTCCCTTCAAGGACTGTGTGACTCAGAGATCCGTGAACTCACTGGGATCAGCGTACGGTCGCTCAAGAGGTTCCAGCAAACACATCGCGAGACGGGAGGCGTGCCATCCCCACCACCAATCGACAATGGTCGGCCACGCACGCTCACCGCAATTCAAGTGAAGGTACGTCTACAATATCTTGGCGCTGGACGTTGTCTCATTGTCACAGTTCCTCCGCGACTCTGTTGACCGCCAGCCCGATGTTTTGCTCGTAGAGCTGCAGGTGGAGCTTCGGGAAGCATGCAGCACCGAGGTATCACTTTCGACGGTTCTGCATTCCCTTCAAAGGGAGGGATACACAATGAAAACGGTATGTCTTCATAGGCAACAGCACGGGTTCGGGTGACCAGCTCAGCTAACCCGCTACCCGTGTTACTGCCCGCACGAAGTACCCGTCCCGCAGTGTACAAACTGGCATTGCCATAGTGCAATACTACTCTAAACAACTTTACTTTCTAAGCCCGCTGCGGCGTCGCTGTGTGACTGCCCCCCGCCGTCGTCGCATCCCCAACCGTCGTCGTCGTCGCCCGAGTCCGAGTCGTCCGAGTCGTCGTCCATCGTCGTCGTCGTCGCCGGCCGTCATCGCCGTCGTCGTCGTTCGATGTTGCGATGCGTCGTCGTCTTCACCGCTCTCGTGAACTTGTGGTCGGCGGCTTGGTCGGCGGTCGCTGTCGGGGTCGAGTCGGACACCGCCCCGGCGTGGTTGAATCGCCATCGTCGCCTTGCCAGTTGCTGGTGTTGTTGGCATGCCGCCGGCGTCGCGGTGGCTGGAGGCGTCGCGGTAGTTGGAAGCGAAGTCGACTTGGGGCTGCGTTGGAGACGTTCGTGCGTGCTAAGTCACGCGTCACGGTTCCCTAAAGCGTGGGAAGTAACCTTTCGCAACGGCCCGGGGTGATTGCCGGTTTTGTCGCTCCTCCTAACCAGCGACAACGGCAAGGCAGCAGCAACCATCACGACAACTCAGAATGGGGCGATTACGACAACGCGACAAGGACAACAGCAAGACGACGACAACACGCGACAACAACAACAACAACAACAACAACAACAACAACAACAACAACAACAACAACAACAACAACAACACACGACCACCCACGACAACACACGACCACGGCAATACACGAAGACGACACGACACGACAACAACACGACACGACGACAACACGACAGACACGACGACGACACGACACGGGACGACACGACACGACACGACGGCGACGCGATTCGACAACTCGGACAGCAAGGGTGTAGCTAGATAATGTGTAGATTAGGCCTGTATTTAAAAATGTAACTACAGATCTGTGCGAGCATCTGTGTGAGCTTGTAGCACTGCACCTGTACCCGGAACCCGCACCTGCACCCGTACCCGCACCCGCGATTGCGGGTCATGCTTTCAATACCCGTGCCAGACCGGGGTAAGTTGGTCATGCACCCTACACGGTTTCACAAATAATTTGCAAAACCGATAAGCAGAAAATATAAATTCGTTTATTAATTACTATGATTAATTTTTGTGGGAAAGAAATTCGGCATGGTCCCATTAAAACCCCGCCTGTGTGTGTAAGGTGGTTGTCAGGGGCCAGGTGTTATGCAACTCGCTATATGTAATTATTTTCCCTGTTGCACGGTCGCAGACCTCGAATATCCGTCGTGCTCCAAGCAGAGCATGCTGTGATCCAGTGTGTGTAACTTATACTTTCGGAGGATCATCGATCATCGATCAGCGCTGATCAAGTGAGGCGTCCCCCGCGTCCCCGTTCATCGTTGTGTGCCCAAACATTTCCACTGGCCTTTTTGTCCGCGAATTCAAATCAACTAATGGCACGCATGTGACAGCGAGGCCATCCCTACATCACACTATTACGAGCTGAAGGATAGCGACAGTGCGCTGTGTTCGTGGTCGTGGGTCTCCTGATGCTGACTTTGTGTCTAGTGCTAGAATTTGGAACCTCCAACAGAGAATACATTCTCCACGACGAAGTGGCATACCCTTTTGCACGCGTCTCAGCCGCGTTTTCTTACGAATGCGTTGCTTGCTACGGAATTGCCCAACGACTGTCATTTGTGCCCGCAGTTAAACTAATGCTGACTTTAGCTAGGATAAACGGAGAATCCGCTAATACTGCATTGATTTGAGGGATGTTTCGGGTAGTCGTCATTGTTAGTACGTTGGTACACCAGTCATCCAAGTTAGTAAAGGCAAAGCAAGCTATTGGTCTTCACACGCGCGATGTGAAGCATGTGAAGTCACATCCGATATCGCGCGCCTGCCAGGGCAAAGGGCAATGACTTTCTGCAGGGGGGCGCTCGGGCTGTCGGACCCAACATGGTACATCCGTCTGCCACCCGTCTCCGAGGATAAGAGTCAGCACAGTATGCTAAGAGGTGGGCAAGGCCAGGCAGTCAGTAGCTTTCGAACCTGCAAAAGTTCTCGTCAGGGGGCTACCGTCACCCCGACCGCTGCGTCTTCCAAGTCCATTCAGGGAGCCTACCAGTCTTATGACCTACCACGGGAGTTGGCTAATAGCATGGCACGACCCCTGGTAGACTGGTTGCAAAGTGGGTGAACACGAGTGGGGAGGAGGGAGGGCTTCCTGCTCGGCTTAAGTAGCCAGCCAGCCGGCATTGGCACTGCTCCTACTACACACGTTCCGGGCACTGGCAGCCAAAATGAGCAAACCCCTTTCGAGGGCCCAGCTGCATTTTTCGACCCCATGTGGTCCCCATCAGCGAGGTCTTATCGTCGTGGGACCCCTCCGCCATCCGAAGACCCGATTATGGCAAAGTCAAGTCGCAACGCCTAACATAGCACCAAGCTTAGTACGATATGGCACTACCGTGACATGGGACGATTCCATCGAAGTTCCTACCATGACACCTGAAGGTCACGATGGAATCCAGAAGAAAGGTGTGGTCGAATAATTGCGATCAGAAACCTGCAATTTCTGATAACACCAATTCAGGCGATGCAGCGACAAAGCCCATGCATAGTAGGAATACTGAGTCACTCAAAAACCGCTCAAGGCACTTGCACGGGTCCTATAATAATTACAGCACCCTAGAACCCCGGTTACGACTTCCATCCGGTCGACAATCGTGGTACTACAATCGCACGATATGTTCCATACGAGACAGAGTCGTGGCGCCGCTACTGGGAACTATCAGTTGAGACGAATCCACAAGCACGCCGCAAAGTGTGGATCGGATCTCCGGAACAGACTTGCAAGGTCACTCGGTTTCTGAAGTGAGGTCGGACAAAATCTTGGACAAAATGGTCTGGACAGCCAACCTGATTGACAGTTCACGCCGTGCAGCGCTCACGTCCCTGGAGTTCGAAGTGACGTCAATAGTTAATAGTGATCTACAGTAACTTACTGCGGCCATCTTCAAATAGAAACTGCTGATCCTGCACTACCAAGAATGGCTAGTCAGATATAGTCGGACTACGTAAATGGACCTTTGGTGTGCCATTAAACAAACCCAATTAGTGCCAGTGGGATTTATCCGTCAAGAATACGTCGCCGCCCATTCCTCAAAAAAGTGTGAAGCGGTGCTTCATTTCACGTTGTTGTTTCAGGGTGGCCATGAGGGGTATGCTGGGCGCACGCCGAAGTTGCTTTGTTGAGTTTGCTGTCCTATGGCGTACCAGTGGTGGAGCCACAACGTGGGTAAGATCGAACCAGGGCGACGGCGGACAGAGGTCTGTAACCCCGGAAAGTGCAGTGCAGTCGTAGGGACCGTATCTTGTATCCCAACGTAGTCATAAACATGCTTGTGTCACAGAAGCTCGAGTGTGCAGTCGTGGCCAGGCTCGTTCCAGGTTGGATGCGAGCAACGTACTACAGTACGGGCTAGCGAACGCATATCAGTCCCAAAAAAACTTCGGCGCATCCAAGGGCGCATCCCCACAGTCCTGAACGAATGAACCGAGCGCCGCCACAATCCGCTGAGTGGTTTCGCATTTCTCTTGCTCGAGATAGAAAAAGAGTACAGTAGAAAGAGTTTCATGATGGAAATCAAACGAAACAAGGATGTCAGTGCCTGTCGCCCACGACAGGTGTGAATAAATTGGCAATGTTGGTACAGTTTGATCTGTGTCTTTTAAGATCTTCGAGTACGTGGCGATTTGGTAAGGGTAGACAATGCCGCTCCCACTCGGGAGCAGGGAGGTTCTAGATGGATGGGGAAAACTAGAGGGGGTGCTACATAGGGTTCTGTACTCCAAGGCTCACAGAAAAAAAAGGGTAGACAATGCGGGTTCCCCGATGGTACAATGCAACAGCCGATATACGATGATCCGCCACTCACGGACATGCATCGATAATTTCTGCTTCATCATCACTTCTCACAGGAATGAAGTTCCAGTAAATGGAAGGACCTAGCCAGCGTCCACATATGTTACATCTATTGGACGGTACAAGTCTATTTAGGTTCTCGTGAGAAGGACGGACTCACTGTCATGCCGATGCCGCGTTGCCTCACGTCCGTCTGATCGCGTATATCCGCGTGAACAATAATTTGGTGCACGCGTTCGCCAAGCAAACACGCACTATGAGGTGAGGAGACGTGCGTGGTTGGAGACCAAAAAAAAAGTACACGCGGGCGTTTTTGAACTATGGGCGCAACTTGTAACGGTCGGGTCAGTCCCGAGAGCGGAGACGCCACACGTGCGCCGCCAGTCGGCGCTTGCCACTCTGGATTCCAAATTTGGTGCGGAACGTTGTCTTCACACACTCTTGCACCCACCCACACACTATCCCACTCCTGTGTGAAACCACCTCTTTACCCCAGGCACACGTAGCTGCATAGAACTGCGGATTTCTTCAAAAAAAAACGCGAATGTTGCGGGGCCGTGGCGACTGCCAACTGGCTTTAAACGTGGTGGGTTCAGGTTCAAGTACTCTATCATGATCAGCTCGCTACTACGGTTCGGATCGGACTCGGAGTCCCGACGGCATGAACGAACATTTAGTGGGTTTATCTGCAGTCGTTAATACCGAGGCCATGATACTGCCACGATGCACGACGGGCCATGATACAGAACGTAAAGTACGTCATCCCTTTGCAACATACGCCCGTATACCCAGGAACTTCCTGCTCATGGCTTCTTCTCATCAATTAATATGACTTCCCAGATAGATATTATTTATATCTCATCACATAAGACGCTTGCAGTTACGCCCGAGCACATGCAACTGGCACTAAATCTATGCCCAGAAAGCCTACGTGATTCGAGATGAAAGGCACGTCAACGCCACGCATGAACCATAAGTTATCTTTGGACTTGTGAACCGGAATGTCCGAGTCTTGTGCCTGAGGGCAGTGAGCCGTGACTATGGTACGCTCCTTTTTTTTTTTGCTTCTTTTCATGTGCAGACGGTCTGAGGTCGCGATCAATCCACTAGACTGTATACAGGGTCCCAGCTTCGATCCGGTGCATAGATCAGGACTGAATTGTGAACTGATGACCTCTATGCCTTGGAATGGAACGTTCTGAAATGTTCACGCGGTCGCGGAACTTTGATCTGCTCATCTTGGGCGTTGGGTCCGCACCCCGAGCTGGGGATCTTGCTGCCTAATTTGTTGATTGGGATTTGCGTGAGCGATGTAGGGTATGTTTCCCCTACGGGCAAGAGCTCAAACCTGGCGTCAGGCTCCGCTCATGCTGTAAGCACGGGTAGTAGTAAATAAAAGGCGTTCGAATCGATGCAAAAAGCGAGGAGTATAAATCCCCCTATACTACTTTCAAGTCGTCTGTTATTCCCATGGAGAAGCTGCCACCCCCTCCTGATTTCTGGCGATGGGTGGGTTTTTCATATGCCTATATCTCCGTCAGTCCCAGTTTCACTGAGTGTAGACGGTTTCAGATCGAACTCTCGCGCGTCCATAAGTTCGCCGGTTCGATGCTCATTTTCTGGCCGTGCGGTGCGCTGTCACCTGCTATCCTCCCCGATGACCTAGCTTATCTGGGTTGACTAGCCTGGGGAATGACAATGGCTGCGCGTTCACTGTCACTACCTCTGAATACCTATGCTATGGACCTTGTCTATGGTCTGGTTGGCGCGGCCCTTTTGCATAGGTGTGTGCGGATTCGGAATATCTTTCTAGAGGTTGACCACCTCATGCCGCTACTCTTACGATAGTATGTCTCTGTTATCTCGTCACGCGGCTATTCTCACGTATAGCTAGGTGCCGGTTGCGTATGGAACGACATTCTCGATCGCGAATTTGACCGACAAGTAGGTAAGAAATGCACGAGGCCATATTTACCCCATTGTGTGACCGCCGTTCGACAGAACGCACCAAGCATAGGCCCGTAGCCGACGGGCGTGTCTCAGTTCCGGGCGCCCTCGTCTTTTTGGTGATACACCTCGTGTTGCTCCTCGCTATGCTCTGGCACGTCAACTCTCTTGCGTACGTTCATCGTTGTTGGATGAGTCTCGGCTGACGCGTTCACGTGATAGTTGGAAGCTGGGTCTCGTCACTGTCTTCCCGTTGGCAGGGATCTACCCACTCATGAAACGCGTGACGTACTGGCCGCAGGCCTGGTTAGGTATGTGGGATCCAGCCCTTGACATGGCCGTGTGCACACCATAATCTTATTAGGCGTGGCGATGAACATGATATCCCTCGTGGCTTGGAGCGCACTGCATGCGCAACTTCCTGTCGCATCTGGGGCGCTTATCTTTGGTTTGTGGTGGTGAGTAATATTACGTCTTTTTCCGCATTGACTGAGAAATTCGTCCATAGTTGGACTCTCTACTACGGTGGGCCGTAACTTCCTAATCTGTGCCCCTGCTCATGTCCGAACCGCGCACGTAGATACGATCTACGCTTGCCAGGACAAGCGTGACGATGTGCAGGCCGGCGTAAAATCCACGGCGCTGTTGTTTGGTGCTCATGTCAAAAAAATCCTCGCAGTGTTTGCTGGATTACTTGTCACATGCTTGGCGGCGGCCGGAGCGTTGAACAACCAAGGCATCCCCTACTTTATTCTTACCGTTGGGGGTGCATCTGCCCACCTTACTATTCAGCTTCGGAATCTTGACGTGGATGACCCGAAGAGCTGCCTTGATATAGTACGTTTCCCGGGCTCACTCGTTTCTGCATAATGTACTAATTGTGGAATAGTTCGAGTCCAATGGGTTCACTCTTGGTGAGATTGTTTGGGGCGGGTTATTTGTAGATTATGTTCTTGGGTGACTTCGGAAGAGGTTTCGGCGCCTTTAATCTCTTGTATGCATATGTTAGTCGTGTTTCCCCTGACCTTGTAATGAACGGCCTCATGTATTTCCGAGTGGAGATGGACTGAAGAGAAGTCTGGAAGTTGCCTATGGTTAGACCGCCGCATTCATCACGAAGGATGCCTTAAAGGTGCTGCACCCCAGTCTGCAGGCCATAGCGCCGAGTTTGTGCCCTGAACGCCACTCGGATTTACTTCTCGTATTCCACAGGTTTTATCCGATCAGGTCGTCTTCTGTGCCGTTCACGACAGGTTTCCCGATCAGTCAGCTCCAACGTGCAGGGCAGTGAGAGAAAATCGCCAAAAGCTCAATCAGGCACGCGGATCGAACCAACCACCGGTCACAAGCGGTCGGGTTGAGATTTCGGCTTGGACTCCGGTTTCACCTTGTAGCCAAAGAGTTCCAGGGGTGGCTGTCGTCTTCCTACTTGAGGACTCGGATACAGGAACAATCTTGAATGATAGGTACAATTGCTAAGTCCCGACTCCCGAACAAGTAATCTAGCACCAAGCGCACCGAACATCGGACTGGTGTTCCTTCAGAGAAACTTCAGAGAGAAAATACTGTATCGCTGATTGAGTGCAAGTAGAAGTCTGTTGAAAATAACGCCCACCCACGGAGTTGACATAGTATCGTCCTAGTAAAAGACAAGCCGGCGCCGCGGCGTTCGGGTGCTAATGGCCTTTAGCCCCGAAATGAATATTCCAACGGGTACTGTAGCATTATCTTATCTCTTGTTTGATCAGCTGGTGCGTTCTAGCTCCATCACAGTACCTCAGAAGTGCCTCCTCCCAATACCACAACTAGTAGGACATCTGTTCCTTGATACGGGTTTGGTAAACATCAATATGAGCGCCAGTTTCAGTTCCCCAGAAGCCCGAGGTCGTCTGTATTCTGGAATGCAAACCCGGATCTAAGGCGACTGCACGACTGCACGATCCATCGTCTGCTCATGATGCCGACGACCACTGGCCTGGCGATGGGCTTCCTCGAACAACACGGACTTCCACTCTTACGTGGGCACGCCGATCCCATCAGCGCTGAGGTGGTGATTCGCCACTGTACGGTGGTGATTGATACGAGTCGGAGTATCCGACATCCGGTGGTTCATGCAGTTGCGCCTCACAAAAGGATGGAATGTACCTGGTCGTTCACCCATACGAGGACGATAGATGGGATGTGTTTCATCTAGATCGGTCAGTGCTGCTAGTGCAGCGATGCGTCTGGGTTAGCCTGCCAACTGGCCACAGCATGATTGGATGCTATGATGGTGCATTGCAGACCAGCGTTAGAAGGTGTGATCGTCACGTGTATTGACTAGCTGCTAGTCACTTGTGGGCTAGCACAAGTTCCTGACGGACCAAGCACAGCCGCAACCGCAATTGAGATGACCAGCCCTGTATATGAATAATAGTTGGGTCAGCCACGGACGCGAGAATAGTATTTCCTGATCGTAGTCGTAGTCATAACGTCAGCACGCCCGCAAGTAACGTCGACGTCTCAGTATGAGGGGGGATTTGAACCATAACTGTGATTCAAAATTAACAAACTATCAACCTGTGCATTCACCACCATGTCGAGCACCAGCCCACTCGTAGCACTCGCTAGAATAATCTCGCAGGGTGTGCAGACCCTTGAGTCTGCGTACTCAAAGAAGAACCTCTCATTCCCCTCGCTCGACGAGCCTTTCAAACCCAATCCCCTCGATGACGACCCTGACGTGGGAAACACTACGCGCTTGGTCATTGCGGCCGCGTTCCAAATCATCGCGACCGTGAGGCCCCCACAGGAAACGATTCTGGATTATGCCCCTGCAATGTACCTGTCAGCCTCTCTTGGGGTAGTTGACGAGGCCAACATCGCTGACGCTCTCAAGGAGGCTGGTCCGAAGGTGCGTGAATGGCACTGCCACATGCCAATGAACGTTGCCTTGCAATTTCACACATATTTCTTGTCTCCAGGGCCTGCACGTGAACGACATCAGCACGAAAACAGGCGTCGACTCTGACAAACTCTGTAAGGAAATTTTGAACCCCATTTGGGTAGTTGAATCATTTGTGCCTTAGCCCGTGTCCTTCGTTACCTTGCTAGTCGCCATGTCTTCACGGAGGTGTCCCCGGACGTATATGCAAATAACCGTATCTCATCCGTCCTCGCTAAAACAAAATCGCTCGAGGAACTCAAGAAAGAGCACGTATTACTCGCTTCGCTCTTTTCTGACTGCGTGTCTGATGTCACGACTTGCAGTAAACTCACGAAATATGACGGTGCACCTTCTGCAGCATACACGGGCCACATGTACGTGTTGCCTTGGTCATTTTTGTCATTAGATATTCAATTTTTTTGTAGGACGGATGAATCCTTTAAAGCCGCCGCATATCTCAGCTCTTATATCAAGGATAGACCTCAGGGCATCGTCACGCCATGGAATCTCGCTACTGGAAAAGCGGGGCCGGTATGGCGGTGGTACGAGGAGCCCGACAATCTCTGGCGCTTCAATCGCTTCACAGCCGCAATGAAAGGTAGCGCGGACCATTTCGCTCCGTCAATATACACCGAGAGCTTGGACTGGAAATCTCTTCCTCCGAATAGTGTCGTGGTTGATGTCGGTGGCAGTGTTGGGAAAGTCACGTATGAACTCTACAAAGTCTTCCCACACCTCAAATACATCGTTCAAGATCTCCCCCCCGTCGTCAAGGATGCCGAAAATGTAGGGTGTCGTCGAGTTCTCTGCATGCCTTCGCTTATCGTGAATCTACGCAGTTCTGGGCTGAAGTCGCTCCGAAAGCTGTCAAAGATGGGCGCGTATCGCTACAAGGTGACGTTGCCTTTTCTTTCTGGACGTAGTCATATGCCTCACACCCGATTTTCAGCCCAAGATTTCTTTGAGCCTCAAGCAATCAAGGGGCCCGCTGCTTTCGTTCTACGCTTTATTCTCCACGACTGGCTGGATGATCCCAATATTAAGATTCTCAAGCACTTGCGTGCCGCTGCGACGCCAGCCACGCGTCTCGTCATATTCGATGCCCTCATGCCGCATGTGTGCGCTGTCCCTGGAGGCCCTCCGCCTCCGCCCTCGCCGCTCCTTGGGAATCTCGGCGCGGGTATGGGAGCATTTCTCACGATGCTCGACCTACAGGTGCGGTAGACTCACTTTTATCGACGCATAATGGGAATAACGCGAGGGCGCCCAGATGCTCACGGTCATTGGTGGGAAGGAGCGCACACTCAATGAGTTCGTGTCCCTAGGTGCCGCCACAGGCTGGAAGCTAGAGACGGTGAAGCCGGGCATGCCGAGCGCGTTCGTGTTCGTTCCTGTGTAGGCCCTTGGCCCTGCGAAAACCGAATGCGAGACCTCCTGGCCTCAGAGTTAATCCGAGCCATGGTTCGCGTTTGACTTGGACCGCATCGTAGCGTGAATGTAAAACCACCCATGCGACTATATTAATTTTCGTTTGTCCACGTCACCGCGAAAGCGAATCTTGGTTCAAAAGTCGTGCCTGCCTTGCCGCGATGAATAACACTCCGGATCCGCTGCGTTCGGTGTCGCTGACACCCGATTGTCTCTGCTGATTGAGCCAATGAACTGAGTTTATCAGCAAGCGGTTGCGTGGCTTTGACTCGCTTCTTCAGAACACAAATTAGATATTTTGGCCTGTGATTAAATGTAATTTTGTGATCGTTATTACAGTGTCTAAGAAGCACCATGTGTACCGTACAATGGTCTTGGCAAGGATCTTGAAATTTGCTTGGAATCTTCAAGATAAGCGTGAGGACAATGGTTCGTGACCCCTGTGGCTGGTACAGCCGGGTTTTAATTCCTATAGCGTTGGTTTCCACGTAGTTTTGCTCAAAGGTCTCAACGTCGTTGCCACCTGCGAAAAAGAGAGGCGTCGGTGTAGAAGGGCTAAGGCCGCACGTGAGTGCGGCGAGGTTGGGAGAGGCTACATGGAGCCTGACAGTCAGGTGGTCGCAAGTGGTCGAAAGTGGTCGCGCACGCTTCGGCGCGGCACGAAATTTCGTAGAGGTGGCCGCCAGGGTCGGGAACGCGTCGGGTTCGAGTCGCTAAGGCTGGGGAATGCAAGGGTTGTGGTTTGCTGAGCTCAAAAGTCCGAAATCTGAAGGGGGAAGTCTGTATTCAAATCCGAGGAGTAAAAGTGGTAATTACATGGGCTATATACCAGGGAAAGTGAGCCAAGTAAAAGAATGCATTAGATAACAGGGGAACAAGGGAGTGCTAAAGCGCCAAGGGGAGAGTCCAGAACTTGAATGAGTGGGATGGCTTTGCCAGTGAGCGCGGCGCGCAGAAAGGCAGCAAAGCGTGGGAACGCGGCGCTTAGAAAGCGTACAGAACTCGGCCGAACTCGGCCGAGTGCGGAAAGTGTGATGTGATCGAAAAAACCCTGTGCACATGCTTCAAAGCGAAACCAGCGAAACGCATGACGTGCTTACAAATCATTTTGAAAGGCCCGACGACCCTTGCGACGACCCGCTAGTGTGAAATAATGGGGACGGGCATCCGCCCCCTTGAAACGAACACAAGTGATATCTCAACTAAGCAGAGACCGAAAGATTGTCCCCATACTTGTAAAGTAATAATAAATAAGGTATCTAAGGATTGTGATGCGAGACTATTCTCGTGTCTCAGCGCTCAGCCGCCAGGGCATACCGAAGTCTGGTGCCACATACATACCTTGTCCGAACGTAGGCTGTAAGGCGCGGGCCAATCCTGACACCGAAGATATGCGTGTGAGCGCACCTCACTTTCGCATAGGAGCAGTGCACCTGTGTCATGAAGTTACTGAAGCTAGGATATCTAGAGATGAGCGAGGCGGGGTGACAGGTGTGTATGTGCCAACCGTTTGCAGTTCAGAGTTTCGGACGACAGAACGTTACATAACGTGACTTATAGTACATCAGGGCAGGTCAAAATCGTGGGAACCCAACGCTATATACAGTACAGACGGTCAGTCTACGCTGGCCAGTTCCGAGTCCGAGTCAACGCTCATCATCGTCCAAATCATCGTCCAATCCCCCCAGTTCCATACTCATACTCTCCATAGGCGATGTGCTCGTATCTATATCACACCTGGAGCCCGAAATCCGGCCCCGATATCCTTCGTGTATAACTTCGGTCTCAAACTTTGCTGTATCATTCAGTGCCAGTGGGTGGGCCCCCTATTTGATCCACTATGAGACAGAGGTATATCCGAAGAAACTAGTGGGATAGAGTGATATTAGAGATGTGGTGATGTACTCATGCAGGAAGAAATGACTGGAAATTTGGAAAGTCACAAACGAGACATCGGTGATCTGCTGATTCTGCTTTCTATCATCCCGTTCTAGCTCTGCGAAAGTCTGACTCTTGCAGAACCTGTCCCTCAACATCTCCGCATCAAACACCAGAATGGTGCGGGTGCGCCAAGCGGGCCCGCCCTCGTACTAGGCTACCATACCTTCAGGACATACTCTGACCCGTGGAAGATCCCATTTCACATCATCGTAGATTCCTTGGGCGAATCTACCCAGAATCCCGCCCGAGAAGGTCATTTTTTGAGCACCTCGCGGGCCCACAGTCGTCCTGAGAGAGAGAGACCCAAACCATTCTTGACTCTTTGAACGCCTACGTCCCACCGAGTCCCTGTCACGGAAGGGTGGCAGAGGGAAGACAACTTTGTCAAAGCTTTGGTTCACACTGACAAAACCATGCGAAGACGTAGAGCAGGGAAAACATTTTGGGTATTAGATTCGCTTTCAGAAGGAGCTGACGGGGTGTACTATGTAAGGCGCCTCCCCCTTGGGCTGTCGTTCAATCAGGGTTCGCTGGGCGTTCTCTCGGCTGGACACGCTACTTACATCATGACTACCGTATCAGAGCATTTCGCGGGCTCTGAATGAGTTACCGACCAGTCTGGACAAAAACGTATGATACAGGGATTCCCATGGGAGAAACTTGGCACTGGCAGTCAACGAGGGTGCGTACATCATCGGTCCCGATGCCCGATCGCATCTATTAGCCCACTCTGAAGAACGGTAAGTCGCTGAGGTTCTCGATCGAGTTCGACTCAAGAGTCGTCACCATGTTCGAGGAGGGCTGGAGCCTGGAGGACGCCGTGGACCCGGTCATATCTTCGCTTGATCTCGGTCGTCGAAGTGAAGGGCTTGCCAATTCTGCAGTTTCTACACTTCTCAGTCAAGGAATTCTCGACATCCGATCGCCTCACCGCCTCAACAATACTAGCAGCCTTACTTCTCGAGCACGTCCACACAATTCTTACCCAAGTACGGCTAGCCCGTGCTTCACTCGAGGGCAGATCAACCAAAACCATAACGGCCTTCCTGTCGTAACATATGCTGCCCGGTACCGTGAGTGTGCTGATCATACCCAATTCGAGAACGTAGAACCGCGAATCTGTGATAGCATAGAGTTTCCGGTCAAGCCGTTCAAACGTATCTGGATAATACGCGACGCAGATCGGGAGTCGGTTAGTCGACATCACCACTTACAGTGACTTCACCCGTGCGTTTCCATTCGAACAACGTCAACGTGCCAGTGCGAGACAGTTCGTGCTGCGTTTTGGTGCACCAGAGTCGATATGGGGCCACACACGCTTCTCGGCACAACAACGTCAATCTATGGATGATATGAGCATGGCGCCCTTGCACCCGTGGATCGTTGGGGGAACGCCTCGGGGTCACTTAGGTCCTCGAGTTGTGGAGCTAATGTAAGCGCACAAAGGTAGCGATAACGTCTTACTAGTGGGTTGAGGAACGGAAAAGTTGAGGCGCCATAAGTGGTATTGCACAGGGCGGATGTATGTCAGGGTGTGTGTGATATCCTATGAGATTGCACGACTGATGTTGACATACAGTGAGAAGAAATACATATGATATGCTTGGGAATGATCCGTCCACAGCTCTCTCGGGCTACTCGTTTCTTACTCAGTGAGTCTTGAGTATTTACGTGGACGGCGTCCCGGTTCTGTGGTTCTGTATAATATCACATTGGTGTCAAGGTTGGCGTCTAATGTGTATACTCCGCCCCACCCCAAGTCCGCCTGGAAATGTCGCTTGCGGTGAGAAAGCTGGGCAGCAGTGGAGATAAATATTGGTCCCTGAGTACCATGAGGTATTAGTCACTTAACCAAGTCAGTCAGGACCCTGTTCTGATGGTGGTCCAGAGTGAGAATAAGATACAGGAGTGACGCTCCAGCAAACGAGGCTGCTGAACGTGTGTAATGATATAGGTCTGTCTGCCCAACCGTGACGGCGGCATCCGCCAGTTACAGACTTACAGTACGCCAGTGCGAATTCGGAAATGACAGGATGTCCGCTGAGCGCTGAACGCTGAACATCACGCGGGCCAGTTCGAACTCTCCATTTAGTTCACACGGGTACCAATGAACGGCGACTGACGCACGAAACTGGGTAGTTAAAAGTTGACAGACGCAATGGCTTTTAGGCTTCGCTGTAGCGCTACACTCACCCTCGTATCGCGGTTTTATCACAGTATCTGTATGCCATAATAATACACATATGCGGACTTCCAATCAAACGGAGTTTAGTGTGACAAAGCGCCGGCATGGGTTGCCGGAGCTTTGGGGAGCTTCGGGATTGGTGGCCTGAACTGATATTCAATATTCAAACCTCGCCGTAGAACGGTTGCGAGTGACTATTGACTAGTGACTAGTGACTAGTGACTAGTCTCTATACTGTATCAAATTACTATCAATATGAAAACCGATGTAGTTCTCTGAATCGGACAAGTGGCGCGCTGTCACCCTATCACCAGGGGAGCAAATTTCTTTTAGGCACAGGCAGGTGATGGGCGAAGCTGCTTGCTTGGACTGGCTCGGAATTCGGAAGTTGTCCTTGTCAGAGAGACATACATCTCAATCATAGACACGTGGTTCGATCCCGTTTGCGCTCACGATTCGCATTAGAAAGACCTCCTTCAACTTGTGGATACATTCACATCCCTCGTCATCTCAACCCCCTCTTGGTGCTACTGTAGTGCTCATGTCTTCGACTTCAGAGATATCAAGAGCCGAGTCACCACCCACTTCCCCGGACATTAAGAGACTGTAGGTGTATACTCTACAGTGTTAGCGGTTTATCTCATTTACCCCCGATCTTCTGTAGAGCTTCCCCTCTTGTACGTTTGGCCTCGTTCCGCCCACATTCTGTTGTCCATGCAGCCGATATCCTCAACAATCCACATAGCTCTTCGGCCCTCTATTCAACTGGGCGCTGTACGGCGTCCTCTGTGTCCAGATTTGTACGAGGCCTTTCTCTTGAAAGCTTAGCTTATTCCACTCACGCGCTCAGATGTATACAGCTATAATTTTCCAAAAGACAGACGACCCGTGAAGTATCTAGGTTAGTCTTCGACATTTCTCGGAAGGTTTGTGAGGCCAAGACATCTTCTGAACAGCTTATTTCATCTTCCTGCTGGAGAGCGCTCAAACTGCACTGACTGGGGCCGATGCCTACTTTTGGTTTGTTGATGGATTTGGCAACGTGGAACACCTCGGGGATTCCCATTTTGGCCCCATAGACAATCCTATCATGATCGCAATTATTTCGCTCGTCGTTCAAGGATACTTCTGTCATCGAATTTGGGTGCTGAGCAGACGGTCGTCGTGGATCTGTTGGGTCATCGCCGTTGTATGTATTTCTGACCCTCCCCGCCTTCTTCACACTGCTGACGTTTTCTTGGGTACAGAGTACGGTTACTCAATCAGTCGGGGCGGTGTGGTCAGGCATCAAAGTCGGTTCTACACACACTTACTTTACAGTACCGAAATGGCTTATCTCACAGCGTTTAGGCGGTCATGGTTGGAAAGTATGCGGTTACCAAGGCAGGTGTTTATGTACGCAGACTCGTTTCGGTCGTGGTGGTCATACCACCGATACATTGTCTCATTAGTTATGGTCGATACCGAGTGCCCTGGCGGACATCCTGATCGCGGTGGCGATGACGCTGCTGGTACGGCATCAACCTATTGGATCCTTTAGTGCATTGACCGAGATCTTTTTGCACAGCTGAGAAGGACGAGTGGCAAGCTCTGCAACTTTGTATTAGTTCGCGTGATACGGCTTACTATTGAAACAAATGCACTTACTGGTACCTATCTCCTGAAACCACACAGACGTACATCTAACTTCTTGTTGAGCTAGCACGCTTGTCACGACCCTCGTGCTTTATGTCGCCTTCCCCGTAAGTCGCACCGAGATATGCTACGACCCATCGCCTGATCCGATCGCTTCGTTCATAGAACGATATATATTACGTGTACCCGTACGTTCTCTTGACTTGACATTATGTGCGGCTGATGTTGCAACAGAAGTGGGATTATCGGGAAACTGTGAGCGATAGATTATACACCATGTACGAGCCAGAGCGCTAACGAATGTGTCAGGTACTCCAACACGTTCTTAGTGAGCCTCAACAATCGCATCTACTTTCGTGACTGCCGATCATCCGAACGTGGTGATAACGCAAGCATCCTGGATTCCGACCAACTTCGTGCCACGGCAGCGACATCGCTCCATTTCGCCGGAACTGGGCCACGGTCGCGAGTACCAACAGATGACAGTTTCCAGCTCTCCACAAGTACTCAGACGGTGGAGCTCAATAGGAGAAAAGGCGACGACACCAGCATTAACTGGTCTCTAGTAAGGGCAATTCCCCATTTCAGCTGCTATCCGACTCTGAATGGTTCGGTTCACCATCCAGTCCCACCTTAGGAAAGGTGATCTACTTTCCGGTGACCCCGAGTGTACGGTCGACACGCTGTCCCCCGTCCATGGTCAAAGGGACGAGGAGTATGGGAGAAGTGGGTAGCCATGGCAATGCGGCTTGGCTCGGTTGCTACTCTTGGTGCCACCTTCGTTCCACTACATGGGCAACAGTGATTGTCCGCAGGGTGTGTCTCGTTGAATATGCGAATCTTTGCTATGGGAATGGCACACGTCTTGCGTAGATCGTGGATGTCTCGGGTCCCAAAAAAAGTATTCCTCACATTTCTGTAATATGGTGGTAATGATGACGAGGACATTGTTGATGATCAAGTCACGGCGTGTTCGAGCGGTGGAAAGAATGTAATCAACGCATCATGCCGGCATGCTCAAATGATCGTCAAGGGCGTGGGGTTGTCTGGGTCTGCCATTTTACCGTGCTTCTCGAACACATCCCACTCTGTTCATAGAGGGTGTCTCCATCGACGGGTGTACAAAGAGCCGCGTGTAAACCAGATAGTCAAAAACATGACCGGTATCGGCGGTATGTTTATGTGTCTACTACGCTTGGGGCGTTACGCCACAAGCAGCCTTGAACTGAATTGGGTAACCACGCTCGGCGTATTCACCTCATAGTAATGGGAAGTTGTATGGCCGACCCAGGGGAGTTGATGACGCTCCTGCAACTGAAGCAATTCGTGGATGGGTTGTATAAAGGCTAATAAAGCTCAACCTGGTCCTTCTGAGGCTCTGAGAAAGGCTCTGAGAAACGGTGCATCCGGGCATCCTGCCAAATTCGTAACGCGAAGGAACAAAACGAAGGGGATGGTATCATATGATATATGATATATATAGGTTGTTCGCACTGTGTCAAGATCGGTTATCACCATTCCGCGTGTTCACTGTTCTCGATACTCCGGAATTCGTACCACATCACTGATAAGCGCAATGCCATCGTGAAGGTGACGAATTTTCTTTGCGGCGGAGGCAGAAAGTTATGCCGTATGCACGGACTTCGATTTTCGGGAGCAAGACATCCCGCGCGTCCACAGTACTGTAAATAATTGCAAATACAAGCATTCGTAACTTCAATTCGCACGAAATTCGACACACTCAACCATGCACTCAACACGCTGTCAGTGGGAGGTTCTTCCTGAATTACACGCTTCTGTTTCGTACCTGACTCGTAGCCATGGACGAAAGTGATTGGAACGACAGGAATTTCTGCGCCTGATGGGAGCGTTTTGTTTTTATCATTTCCCGACCACATGGGTGTCTTGATCTCGTTCCCGCTCACAATTTTCATAAAGCCCTCTTTGTGGTCAACAAACTTGCTGTCCCCACTCCTCAGTCTACTTCTTGAAGTCTACTACAACACGAATCGAATGACCGAGTCCTCTGAGTCACCAACTGCTTCCCCGGACGTCATCGCAATGTAAGTTCAGTAATCTTACATTAGCGGTTTCCCACTTGTCACACGATCTTCCGCAGAACTGCCCCTCTTGTGCGTTTGGCCTCATTTTATCATCAACGCAACTGATAATCCCCAACTCTGTATGCAGCTATTCGGCCCTCTATTCAACTGGGCTCTGTACGGCATTCTCTGCGTCCAGATTTGTACGAGGCCTTTCCTTTGAAAGCTCAGTTTATTCCACTCACAGACGTTCAGATGTATACAGCTACAATTTTCCAAAAGACAGACGATCCATAAAGTTTTTAGGTTGGTCTTCGACATTACTCGGAAGCTCTGTGACGTCAAGGCGAACTTTGAGCAGCTTATTTCGTCTTCCTGCTGGAGACGGTTCAAACTGCACTGACTGGGGCCGATATCTACTATTGGTTTGTTGCTGGATTTGGCGACGTGGAACGCCTCGGGAATTCCCATTTTACCCCCATAGATATTCCTCTCATTGCCGCAGCTATTTCGCTCATCGTTCAAGGATACTTCTGTTATCGAATTTGGACACTGAACGACCGGTCGTCGTGGATCTGTTGGATCATCGCTGTCGTATGTATACCTGACTGTCTCCAAATTCTTCGAGCTTCTTACGTTTTCCTGAGCACAGGCTGCGGTGACTCAATCAGTTGCAGCGACGTGGGCGAGCAGCAAAGTCAGTACCATGGTTTCGCCGGATCGTCTTTCTCACACAGCGTTTTAGTCCCTCATGGTTGGGGGGAAGTATATGGTTACCAAGGCAGCACTATACGTACGCACTCTCGTGCAGGTTTAATTGGCCGTACCACCTGATACCTTGTCTTGTTAGTTATGGTCGATATCGGGTGCCTTGGCGGATATTCTGATCGCAGTGGCAATGACGCTTTTGGTACGGCGTCGCATTCTTTAGTCCTTTACTATATCGATTGAGGTTCGTTTGCACAGCTGAGAAAGGCGAGTGGCAACCTCTCGAGCTTCGTGTTAATTCGTGTGGTACGGCTTACCATTGAGACAAACGCGCTTACTGGTACATGTACCTTGGGAAACTCCACACAGACGTGCATCTGACTTCTTGTTTAGCCGCCATGGCTATCACGTCACTCGTGCTTTATGTCGCTTTTCCCGTGAGCAGGACCGAGATATGCTACGATTCATCTCCTGACCCGATCACTTCATTCACAGGATAAGCTATATTACGCATACACGTACGTTCCCTTGGTCCATCAGTGCACATTTCTAGCTCATGCCGACAAAAGGACTGAGACCATCGGGAAAGTGTGAGCGACACATTACACACCACGCATGAGCCAAAACGCTGACACATGTCTCAGGTACTCCAACACGCTCTTAGTGAGCCTCAACAATCGCATCTACTTCCGTGAACACAAACCACCCGGACATGGCGATAGCGCTTGCCTCACGGTTTCCGACCCGGTTCACGCTACCGAACTATCACCTCTCTGTTTCGTCGTACCTGAACCACAACCGCGAACTCCATCAGGTGACAATTTCCGGCTCTGCACCCTTTCACAGACGGTGGAGCTGGATATGGGCGAAGGCGACGACACCAGCCTTCCCTGGTCTCCGGTGAGAAGAATTTCCCGTTACAGCTGCTATCACCGACGTTTCTGAAAGGCGCGGTTCACTATCTAGTCCCGCTCTAGGAGATGTCATCTGCTTCCTGACGACCCCGAATCTACGGATGAGACGTTGCCCCTCACTCACGGCCGATAGGACGAGGGCTACGTGTTATGATGAAAGTGGGCGAGGCCATTGCAATGGGGGCTAAGTTACTCCTGGTTGTTATTACTTTTGATATGACTTTCCGCTGGTGAGTCGGGCTCTATGCTGCGCTGATACGTGAACCGTCGCATTGGGCACTTCACACTTCACTGTAATCATTCTTAATTCCGCGTAGACCACTAACGTCCCATGCCCCGTGTCCCCAAAGTGATCGTCGTCATGTTAATGTAAAAGCACATACGGCTCTGACCTTCAATTTCTCTTCGTCCCAGAACCGGCATAACTGACCTCAGTTGTGGGCGATATCCCTTCCATTCGCCTTGTGCCTGTTCCTTCGGCATGACCAGTGGGGGACTTCGTCAGTCGCTTGAGGCTCGAGGGTGAAAGTTGGGAGAAAGTCCAATCAACGGTGGAGGGCTGAAAGAATTGACCAAACCCTAACCCTATATAGGTAATTTCTGCGACTCCTGCTGCCCCTCAGCTGATCCATTACATCGTCCCATGACTAGACCCACTGTCGTCGTCATGGGGAAGTAATGAGGTTTCTTGAACTTGAATGACGTGAGATGGTTAAAACACCAAGTAAAACACTTTTTCTATACCGTCGACACCGTCGACCGGGTGATGCAAGGGGTGGCGATACGTACATCTATGTCTTGATCTCCCCAACCTGTTGTATGTGTATTGTGAAGTCGGATATTTTACTCCGTGATGGATGTATGATGTTAGGTAGCTCGTCCTAGTGGGGTATGTGCATCAAAAGAGTGAGCGAATGGGGTACTCGTAGAACGTGTGGAGGTCGGTATCAACCTAAGGATGAGGTCCGCCATACTAGTAGTTGACTGCGGCGAGTCATCCTGGGTTCCAGAGACAGCCGCGCGAGTGGGCACAGGCTTTGATATCTTCCAGAAAGCGGTAGGGCCGCTAAGCATCTGAACGGGTCGTCGAAAAACTGATCAAAGGCCCCGAGTTTCAAAGTCAACATGTTTGCCAGTGGCTGTCTCGAGAGCAGCTGTAGAGGACAGGATCCCAAGCAGGATCCCCAAACTTCCCCCAAAGCGGCGCGAGCAGCGGAAGTGACGACAATAGTTCCATAAGGCGTGCCACCGTGACTGCGCCGTCAGGAGCTGTGAAAATTGGTGCATCGGTAGATGATGAGACAGAGGCCCGAGGGTATTGAACTACTATCGATGATCAAATCCCACCGTATTCGTGTCACGAACTGGATTCCAGACCCGGGCCATATCAAATGCCGAGGCTGTGACCCGGTGAAATTAGAGATTGTAATGAAGAATGATCAATACACTTGGCATGTTCTAGTGATTTTCACCACATACTGTAGGGACGTCGTATGGCCACCGACTTTCTAGGATTCTCGTTTTTAGTAAAACAAGTACAATTACACATTGGCAGTGACACCCTTGCTCATGCGCACCAAACACGGTACGCGCGGAAGCATGCATCGCTCGACAGACCCATAGTAGTTCATCCACTGCAAAGATGATGCTCCCCTCTCCCTGTGCTCAGGCCGAAATCAATGCACGCCACTGAGAATAAAACACCGGCTTGACCGTCACCTACCATATATTCAGTATCTACCGCGCCGCGCCGCCGAGCACTGGGACCAGGACAGGGGAGCCGCCATGCTGTTGCGCCCATGACACCCGTTAGGCCGTTACGGAACATCCTCCCGAAAGCTGCGCTGACGAATGGCGTGGTTTTAGAGTTGGTTGCCGCGCCGCGGCCGAAATCGCCTACTCGTGGTGGCCCAAGGAACGTATCTAGCCTGGCGGCTCAGTGAGGAGGCCCGGCAGCGCGGTGAGGGTGCTGGCAAGTCCCATAGATCGCATGCCAGTGGGATGGTGGAAATGCCCCTGGGCGGGGGCTGGTGTCTTGAGACCGTAGACGAATGAGGAGAGTGCATCGTGCACTTGTGCCCGACCTCGGCCTCCCGTGATCTTGAACTATAATAAACTAATCTCAACACATTATTACTGTAATACAGTCTTCTGGTAACTGGGAAACAACTGGGAAACATACATCTGGCAAGGAGATGGGGCAAAAATAAGGTGAAAACCCTTCGTTTTTCTGGGTGGTTGAAATGATATTTTTTTCGTCTAGCTCGTGACTGATGCATCAATGATGTATGGTGTATGCATAGCCGGTCTGAGGCGAAGCGAGGAACGAGCGAAGGCTTAGAGCATAGTCTTTGCGCGAGCGGACAGGGCGGCACGTGTTCATCACCTGTCCACCCATATTCTCAGCCGGTTCAAAGACCCGTGTCTTGTTATTTTCGCCCACCCGCCACTTCCTTTTCTTTTCGCAAAACGCCAAAGGATTGACGAAATGGCATTTTTTGGTGCCCCTCGCCCATCGGCGCATCTCGGGTTGTTCCCACCCGCCCGTCGCGACCTCGCCTCGGGCACCAAAACCCCAGTTTTTCGATCGAGAAGCACTTCGTGCTTCCGCCCAGTCTCTACTAGCCCGCCACGTATTTACTTAATCACATGCCCCCATGTACATGCCTCCCTTGCCGCTACCGGGCAGTTACCCCGTCGTCTGATAATGCCACGCGTTTGTCCTTCCCCTTCACCGCTCCCCGTGTCTTCGCGCCGGTTCCCACTATCTCCCGCGCAACGTCTCTTCCCCTCATCCGGCGCCACACGGGCTTGCTCCCACGGAAAGCCAAAGTAAGCGACCTGCAAAGATCCATTTGTGCAGCGCCCACGCTTTGGCGACCCTATCGTGGGAAAACTGGTCAGCGGCCCGAATCTGTCAAATTCCCTTCATTCCCGGGCCGCTTTCATACCGTTGCTGACGAAAGGTGACATACAGCCTTGCATCAAGAATCCACGTCCCACGGATCATTCGCTTCTCTTGGCGCTCTAGTTATCGAACTTGCGGGTCGTATCTCAAATCTGATGGACGCAATTTTGTCACGAGGATGGCAATGTCTTTACGGTGTAGGCAGCCAGTGATATGCTGGTTGCACAGACCTCGGTTCTGGGAAGCCGCGCGCATTTATTCCATACCTGTTTCATCCCCAAAAACGAGGTAATTACTGGTAAGGGAGTCGTATTGCGCCAGAGGTTTCTGTCTTCGCGAATCTTCGACCATGTCGGCATCTTTATCTCCGAGTTGTTTGCACTCGCAGTCTGACTTATAAAACCGTCCTTGTGGTCCACAACCTCCCTGACTTCACTTCTCCGTAACGCTGGTCCCTCGTCCGTGTCCTCGAATCTACAACATTAATGGCTGAAAACTCTATCTCACGAACAGCTTACCCGGACGTCACCAATGTGTAAGTCCCGGCCTGGCGATAAGTGTTGGTAGTAGTTTACCTGATTGTCCCTGAACGTTTCACAGAGCTGCTCCTCTTGTGCGCTTGGCCTCGTTCTGTTGTCTACGCAACCTGTCCTCAAATCTATGCAGCTCCTAGGCCCTCTATTCAACTGGGCGCTCTACGGTGTTCTCTGCGTCCAGACTTGTACGAGGCCTGTTCGTTGAAACCTCAACCTATTCTACTCACCCGCGTTCAGATGTATACAGCTACAATTTCCCAGAAGACAGACGATCCATAAAGTTCCTAGGTTGGTATTAGATGTTATTCGGAAGTTCTGTATCCTCAACTTGAAGGCGAACTTTGAGCAGCTTATTTCGTTTTCCTGCTGGACACCGTTCAAACTGCACTGACTGGGGCCGATATCTACTATTGGTTTGTTGATGGATTTGGCGATGTAGAGCGCCTCAAGCGCTCCCATTTCTCCCCCATAGACTCCCCCATCACGACCACAGTTATTTCGTCCATTGTCCAAGGATACTTCTGTTATCGAATTTGGATGCTGAACAAACGGTCGTTATGGATCTGTTTGGTCATCGCTATCGTATGTATATCTGACCGTCCCCACATCCTTCAGGCTCCTGACGTTTTCCTGAATACAGAGTGCGGTGACTCAAGTGGTCGCAGCGATATGGCTAGGAACCACAGTCAGTACGGTACACTTCTTTGCTGAACCGTCTTATCTTACACAACATTTAGTCACTCATCGCGGGGAAGTATGTGGTTTCCAATACAGGTGTATATGTACGCACACCCATTTCGGTCAAAGTGGTTATACCGCCTCATAATTATCGCATCAGTTATGGTCGATACCGAGTGCCCTGGCGGACATTCTGATCGCGGTGGCGATGACGCTGCTGGTACGGCATCACCCAAGCTATATTTTATTTCTCCTTCACTACATCGACCGAGATCCTTTTGGACAGCTAAGAGTGGCGAGTAGCAACTTCTCCAGCTTCGTATTAATTCGTGTGGTACGACTTACTATTGAGACAAACACACTTACTGGTACCTATCCCTCGGAAACCCCCACAAGGCTGTGGATCTAACTTGTTTAGCCAGCTTGGCCATCACGATCCTTGTGCTTTATGCTGCCTTTCCTGTGAGTCGGGCCGAGATAGACTACGACCCACCTTCTGATCTGATCACGTTCTTCCCAGGGTGAGCTATATTACATGTACCTGTGTGTTCTCTTGGCCTACCGCTATACGTCTTTCCTGCTAATGTGAGAAAAAGGACTAAGGTTATTGGGAAGGTGTGAGTGGAGCATTACATACTCTGCTCGAGCCAAAACGCTGACACATACTTCAGGTACTCCAACACGCTCTTAGTGAGCCTCAATAATCGCATCTACTTCCGTGATCATCAAGCACCCGAGCATAGTGATAACGCCTGCATCACGGTCTCCGTCCGGGTCCACGCCACCGCACGATCATCTATCTCTTTCGCCGTACCTGAACCACAGCCACGAACGCCAACGGGTGATGATTTCGGGCTCTGTACCACTTTCCAGACAGTGGAGCCAGATAAAGGAAGAGGGGATGTGGGAGCCGAGGTACAGCAGGCCCCCTGAAAGCTGTAAGTGAGGTTGAATACGAAAATCACGGATTTCGGGCCAATAGTAGTGGACAGTGGACCTCCCTAAAATAGGAATTTTGTAGTGGATTCCGTATCCGACCTTCGCGCTTGGTCCAAAAGAGTCCCTAAAGTAGTGGACGGATGTATCAAACCTCAAAAAATCAAATAAATTCGTAAAAATACCAAATAAAATACAGGAGGTCGTAATCACGATTCCTCATCCTTCGAGGAAGATAGTTTTGCTTGGAGATTACGGACAGACCCAGTAATCGACGACCTCGAAGTAAGTAGCTTTCCAAAAACAGTATCCATGAAGAGGGCGTTGATTTCAAGATTGCTACCATTTCTTGAAGCAAAGCCAGCAGGTAGGACATAGAGGAATGACGTCGAATGGATGTGTGAAAAACGAGGCAGTGCCAGATGCGAGGATGGGCCATGAATAGCCTTGAACAGACAGCGCTGACCGAGGCTTTGACGCCAGAGTTGGACAACCATGTACGATATGAGGCCAATGTTCCGACACTCTCTGACGAGCCCATGTAGCAAGACTAGACCGAAGTAGTCGGCAGAACCCACGTGACAATGCACCGTAAACATCGGTAAAACCCATGTGGGCCCATTGTAGAAATATAGTGCAAATGCTCACATGGGCCCATTAAGAGGAATTGTAAAGAAACTCACATGGGCCCATTGAAGTGACCTGCAGAGACTGGTAATCATGCTGAATGGGCCCACCATTACTGCTGGCTGGGGAAAGGTACCGACATTTTTGAATGGGCCCACCCTTGCCGCCAGGGAATGCTGCCAATGCTCTCAAATGGGCCCACCCTTGCTGTTCGGGAAAGCTCCCGATGGTTCTGAATGGGCCCACCCTTGCCTCTAGGAAAAGATGCCGATGCTCTCAGATGGGCCCCACCCTTGCTGCTGGGGAGAGCTGCCGATGTTTTTGAATGGGCCCACCCTTGCCGGGAAGAAAAGATGCCGATGCTCTCAGATGGGCCCACCCTTGCTGCTGGGGAGAGCTGCTGATGTTTTTGAATGGGCCCACCCTTGCCTCTAAGAAAAGATGCCGATGCTCTCAGATGGGCCCACCCTTGCTGCTGGGGAGAGCTGCCGATATTTTTGAATGGGCCCACCCTTGCCGGTAAGAAATGATGCCGATGCTCTCAGATGGGCCCACCCTTGCTGCTAGGGAGAGCTGCCGATGTTTTTGAATGGGCCGACCCTTGCCGGTAAGAAAAGATGCCGATGCTCTCAGATGGGCCCACCCTTGCTGCTAGGGAGAGCTGCCGATGTTTTTGAATGGGCAAACCCTTGCCGGTAAGAAAAGATGCCAATGCTCTCAGATGGGCCCACCCTTGCTGCTGGGGAGAGCTGCCGATGTTTTTGAATGGGCCCACCCTTGCCGGTAAGAAAAGATGCCGATGCTCTCAGATGGGCCCACCCTTGCTGCTGGGGAGAGCTGCCGATGTTTTTGAATGGGCCCACCCTTGCCTCTAAGAAAATATGCCGATGCTCTCAGATGGGCCCACCCTTGCTGCTGGGGAGAGCTGCCGATGTTTTTGAATGGGCCCACCCTTGCCTCTAAGAAAAGATGCCGATGCTCTCAGATGGGCCCACCCTTGCTGCTGGGGAGAGCTGCCGATGTTTTTGAATGGGCCCACCCTTGCCGCTAAGAAATGATGCCGATGCTCTCAGATGGGCCCACCCTTGCTGCTAGGGAGAGCTGCCGATGTTTTTGAATGGGCCCACCCTTGCCGGTAAGAAAAGATGCCGATGCTCTCAGATGGGCCCACCCTTGCTGCTAGGGAGAGCTGCCGATGTTTTTGAATGGGCCGACCCTTGCCGCTAAGAAAAGATGCCAATGCTCTCAGATGGGCCCACCCTTGCTGCTGGGGAGAGCTGCCGATGTTTTTGAATGGGCCCACCCTTGCTGGTAAGAAAAGATGCCGATGCTCTCAGATGGGCCCACCCTTGCTGCTGGGGAGAGCTGCCGATGTTTTTGAATGGGCCGACCCTTGCTGCTAGGAAAAGATGCCGATGCTCTCAGATGGGCCCACCCTTGCTGCTAGGGAGAGCTGCCGATGTTTTTGAATGGGCCGACCCTTGCCGCTAAGAAAAGATGCCAATGCTCTCAGATGGGCCCACCCTTGCTGCTGGGGAGAGCTGCCGATATTTTTGAATGGGCCCACCCTTGCCGGTAAGAAAAGATGCCGATGCTCTCAGATGGGCCCACCCTTGCTGCTGGGGAGAGCTGCCGATGTTTTTGAATGGGCCCACCCTTGCTGCTAGGAAAAGATGCCGATGCTCTCAGATGGGCCCACCCTTGCTGCTAGGGAGAGCTGCCGATGTTTTTGAATGGGCCGACCCTTGCTGGTAAGAAAAGATGCCGATGCTCTCAGATGGGCCCACCCTTGCTGCTGGGGAGAGCTGCCGATGTTTTTGAATGGGCCCACCCTTGCCTCTAAGAAAAGATGCCGATGCTCTCAGATGGGCCCACCCTTGCTGCTGGGGAGAGCTGCCGATGTTTTTGAATGGGCCCACCCTTGCCGGTAAGAAATGATGCCGATGCTCTCAGATGGGCCCACCCTTGCTGCTAGGGAGAGCTGCCGATGTTTTTGAATGGGCCCACCCTTGCCGGTAAGAAAAGATGCCAATGCTCTCAGATGGGCCCACCCTTGCTGCTAGGAAGAGCTGCCGATGTTTTTGAATGGGCCGACCCTTGCCGGTAAGAAAAGATGCTGATGCTCTCAGATGGGCCCACCCTTGCTGCTAGGAAGAGCTGCCGATGTTTTTGAATGGGCCCACCCTTGCCGCTAAGAAAAGATGCCAATGGGCCCACCCTTGCTGCTGGGGAGAGCTGCCGATGTTTTTGAATGGGCCGACTCTTGCCAGTAAGAAAAGATGCCAATGCTCTCAGATGGGCCCACCCTTGCTGCTGGGAAGAGCTGCCGATGTTTTTGAATAGGCCGACCCTTGCTGGTAAGAAAAGATGCCGATGCTCTCAGATGGGCCCACCCTTGCTGCTGGGGAGAGCTGCCGATGTTTTTGAATGGGCCGACCCTTACCGGTAAGAAAAGATGCTGATGCTCTCAGATGGGCCCACCCTTGCTGCTAGGAAGAGCTGCCGATGTTTTTGAATGGGCCCACCCTTGCCGCTAAGAAAAGATGCCAATGGGCCCACCCTTGCTGCTGGGGAGAGCTGCCGATGTTTTTGAATGGGCCGACCCTTGCCGCTAGGAACATCACCTGGTCCCCCAGAAAATTGGAATGCTATTATAACTAGTTGTAATATAGGTGTGCCAGTTGTATTTAATTTATATATATTACAACATATTTTTGGTGATTACAACCAAATTACAACTAGTTATAATAGCATTCCAATTTTCAACCGTCAGATCATGTACATCACCTGGTCCCCCAGAAAATTGGAATGCTATTATAACTAGTTGTAATTTGGTTGTAATCACCAAAAATATGTTGTAATATATATAAATTAAATACAACTGGCACACCTATATTACAACTAGTTATAATAGCATTCCAATTTTCTGGGGGACCAGGTGATGAAAAGATGCCGATGCTCTCAGATGGGCCCACCCTTGCTACTAGGGAGAGCTGCCGATGTTTTTGAATGGGCCGACCCTTGCCGGTAAGAAAAGATGCCGATGCTCTCAGATGGGCCCACCCTTGCTGCTGGGAAGAGCTGCCGATGTTTTTGAATGGGCCGACCCTTGCCGCTAAGAAAAGATACCGATGCTCTCAGATGGGCCCACCCTTGCTGCTAGGGAGAGCTGCCGATGTTTTTGAATGGGCCCACCCTTGCCGGTAAGAAAAGATGCCGATGCTCTCAGATGGGCCCACCCTTGCTGCTAGGGAGAGCTGCCGATGTTTTTGAATGGGCCCACCCGTGCCTCTAGAAGATGATACTGATGCTCTCAGAGGGGCCCACCCTTGCTGTTAGGGAGAGCTGCCGATGTTTTTGAATGGGCCCACCCTTGCCTCTAGGAAATGATGCCGATGTTCTCAGATAGGCCCACCCTTGCCGCTAGGGAACAGTGCTGATGTTTGCCAATGGGCCCACCCTTGCCGCTAAGGAATGCTGCCAATGTTTTTGAATCGGCCCACTCAAGGCAATCGGCAGCAGTTCAAAATGGTGGGCCCATTCAATACTATCGGCAGTCTCATTAATGTGTCCATTTACTGCGATTGGCAACATGTCTTGGAAGCAATGAACATTGTAACATTGCTTTTCCTCATTGACATCAAACTGTTGATAGGTCCTGTACAGCTCATGAGGAGCGATAGTACCGATAGTCTTATATGGGCCCACCATTGCCCTTAAGAGTGCCGATGGTCTCACATTGGCCCAGTGTCACTCCTCAATTGTATGGTTGATTGCTTCGAATGGGCCCCCTATCTCTGTTTCTCTACTACACATGGGTCCAATATGCTCAGGAAATGGGGATTAGGGAACTCTTTTCTACAACTTGAAACTTGAATCCTACTTCGGCAGCATTATCTCCCCTGGATCTTGCCGATCATTCTATGGAATATTGTTATGTGCTAGCTTAGATACAATCAGAGTTAGGCCGGCACCTGTCTCCATTGATTGTTGTCACCTGTCAGCACCTGAATCTAGATCCAGGGTCAAAGTGATACGGCAGCCTGGTAAGTCATTACTTTGGTGTCTACTGTTTTATTCATTGCTAACTACTTTGGCTTACTACTCATGCCCTTGTTCCATCTGATATTATCATTATTGCCGCACCAGTAGCTACTGACAGACTAAGAAAGCAGATGCCAAAATAATGACATACTGGGCTGCCGGGTCATTTCACATTAGGTCTAGATTCAGCGGTTGACAGGTGACAACAATCAATGGAGACAGGTGCCAGCCTAACTCTGATTGTATCTAAGCTAGCACATAACAATATTCCATAGAATGATCGGCAAGATCCAGGGGAGATAATGCTGCCGAAGTAGGATTCAAGTTTCAAGTTGTAGAAAAGAGTTCCCTAATCCCCATTTCCTGAGCATATTGGACCCATGTGTAGTAGAGAAACAGAGATAGTGGGCCCATTCGAAGCAATCAACCATACAATTGAGGAGTGACACTGGGCCAATGTGAGACCATCGGCACTCTTAAGGGCAATGGTGGGCCCATATAAGACTATCGGTACTATCGCTCCTCATGAGCTGTACAGGACCTATCAACAGTTTGATGTCAATGAGGAAAAGCAATGTTACAATGTTCATTGCTTCCAAGACATGTTGCCAATCGCAGTAAATGGACACATTAATGAGACTGCCGATAGTATTGAATGGGCCCACCATTTTGAACTGCTGCCGATTGCCTTGAGTGGGCCGATTCAAAAACATTGGCAGCATTCCTTAGCGGCAAGGGTGGGCCCATTCAAACACATCGGCACAGTTCCATAGCGGCAAGGGTGGGCCCATCTGAGAGCATCGGCATCATTTCCTAGAGGCAAGGGTGGGCCCATTCAAAAACATCGGCAGCTCTCCCTAGCAGCAAGGGTGGGCCCATTTGAGAGCATCGGCATCATTTCCTAAAGCCAAGGGTGGGCCCATTCAAAAACATCGGCAGCTCTCCCTAACAGCAAGGGTGGGCCCATTTGAGAGCATCGGCATCATTTCCTAAAGCCAAGGGTGGGCCCATTCAAAAACATCGGCAGCTCTCCCTAACAGCAAGGGTGGGCCCATTTGAGAGCATCGGCATCTTTCCTAGAGGCAAGGGTGGGCCCATTCAAAAACATCGGCAGCTCTCCCTAACAGCAAGGGTGGGCCCATTTGAGAGCATCGGCATCTTTCCTAGAGACAAGGGTGGGCCCATTCAAAAACATTGGCAGCTCTCCCTAGCAGCAAGGGTGGGCCCATTTGAGAGCATCGGCATCATTTCTTAGCGGCAAGGGTGGGCCCATTCAAAAACATCGGCAGCTCTTCCTAGCAGCAAGGGTGGGCCCATCTGAGAGCATCGGCATCTTTTCTTACCGGCAAGGGTCGGCCCATTCAAAAACATCGGCAGCTCTTCCTAGCAGCAAGGGTGGGCCCATCTGAGAGCATCGGCATCTTTTCTTACCGGCAAGGGTCGGCCCATTCAAAAACATCGGCAGCTCTCCCTAGCAGCAAGGGTGGGCCCATCTGAGAGCATCGGCATCATTTCTTAGTGGCAAGGGTCGGCCCATTCAAAAACATCGGCAGCTCTTCCTAGCAGCAAGGGTGGGCCCATCTGAGAGCATCAGCATCTTTTCTTACCAGCAAGGGTGGGCCCATTCAAAAACATCGGCAGCTCTCCTTAGGAGCAAGGGTGGGCCCATCTGAGAGCATCGGCATCTTTTCGTAGCGGCAAGGGTCGGCCCATTCAAAAACATCGGCAGCTCTTCCTAGCAGCAAGGGTGGGCCCATCTGAGAGCATCGGCATCTTTTCTTACCGGCAAGGGTGGGCCCATTCAAAAACATCGGCAGCTCTCCCCAGCAGCAAGGGTGGGCCCATCTGAGAGCATCGGCATCATTTCTTAGTGGCAAGGGTCGGCCCATTCAAAAACATCGGCAGCTCTTCCTAGCAGCAAGGGTGGGCCCATCTGAGAGCATCAGCATCTTTTCTTACCGGCAAGGGTGGGCCCATTCAAAAACATCGGCAGCTCTCCTTAGGAGCAAGGGTGGGCCCATCTGAGAGCATCGGCATCTTTTCGTAGCGGCAAGGGTCGGCCCATTCAAAAACATCGGCAGCTCTTCCTAGCAGCAAGGGTGGGCCCATCTGAGAGCATCGGCATCTTTTCTTACCGGCAAGGGTCGGCCCATTCAAAAACATCGGCAGCTCTCCCTAGCAGCAAGGGTGGGCCCATCTGAGAGCATCGGCATCATTTCTTAGTGGCAAGGGTCGGCCCATTCAAAAACATCGGCAGCTCTTCCTAGCAGCAAGGGTAAGGGTGGGCCCATCTGAGAGCATCAGCATCTTTTCTTACCGGCAAGGGTGGGCCCATTCAAAAACATCGGCAGCTCTCCTTAGGAGCAAGGGTGGGCCCATCTGAGAGCATCGGCATCTTTTCGTAGCGGCAAGGGTGGGCCCATTCAAAAACATCGGCAGCTCTCCCTAGCAGCAAGGGTGGGCCCATCTGAGAGCATCGGCATCATTTCTTAGCGGCAAGGGTGGGCCCATTCAAAAACATCGGCAGCTCTCCCTAGTAGCAAGGGTGGGCCCATCTGAGAGCATCGGCATCTTTTCGTAGCGGCAAGGGTGGGCCCATTCAAAAACATCGGCAGCTCTCCCCAGCAGCAAGGGTGGGCCATCTGAGAGCATCGGCATCATTTCTTAGCGGCAAGGGTGGGCCCATTCAAAAACATCGGCAGCTCTTCCTAGCAGCAAGGGTGGGTCCATCTGAGAGCATCGGCATCTTTTCTGACCCGGCAAGGGTGGGCCCATTCAAAAACATCGGCAGCTCTCCCTAGCAGCAAGGGTGGGTCCATCTGAGAGCATCGGCATCTTTTCTGACCCGGCAAGGGTGGGCCCATTCAAAAACATCGGCAGCTCTCCCTAGCAGCAAGGGTGGGCCCATCTGAGAGCATCGGCATCATTTCTTACCGGCAAGGGTCGGCCCATTCAAAAACATCGGCAGCTCTCCCTAGTAGCAAGGGTGGGCCCATCTGAGAGCATCGGCATCTTTTCGTAGTGGCAAGGGTGGGCCCATTCAAAAACATCGGCAGCTCTCCCCAGCAGCAAGGGTGGGCCATCTGAGAGCATTGGCATCATTTCTTAGCGGCAAGGGTGGGCCCATTCAAAAACATCGGCAGCTCTTCCTAGCAGCAAGGGTGGGCCCATCTGAGAGCATCGGCATCTTTTCTTACCGGCAAGGGTCGGCCCATTCAAAAACATCGGCAGCTCTCCCTAGCAGCAAGGGTGGGCCCATCTGAGAGCATCGGCATCATTTCTTAGCGGCAAGGGTGGGCCCATTCAAAAACATCGGCAGCTCTCCCTAGCAGCAAGGGTGGGCCCATCTGGGAGCATCGGCATCATTTCTTAGCGGCAAGGGTGGGCCCATTCAAAAACATCGGCAGCTCTCCCTAGTAGCAAGGGTGGGCCCATCTGAGAGCATCGGCATCTTTTCGTAGCGGCAAGGGTTGGCCCATTCAAAAACATCGGCAGCTCTCCCCAGCAGCAAGGGTGGGCCATCTGAGAGCATCGGCATCATTTCTTACCGGCAAGGGTCGGCCCATTCAAAAACATCGGCAGCTCTTCCTAGCAGCAAGGGTGGGTCCATCTGAGAGCATCGGCATCTTTTCTGACCCGGCAAGGGTGGGCCCATTCAAAAACATCGGCAGCTCTCCCTAGCAGCAAGGGTGGGCCCATCTGAGAGCATCGGCATCATTTCTTACCGGCAAGGGTCGGCCCATTCAAAAACATCGGCAGCTCTCCCTAGTAGCAAGGGTGGGCCCATCTGAGAGCATCGGCATCTTTTCGTAGCGGCAAGGGTGGGCCCATTCAAAAATATCGGCAGCTCTCCCCAGCAGCAAGGGTGGGCCATCTGAGAGCATCGGCATCATTTCTTAGCAGCAAGGGTGGGCCCATTCAAAAACATCGGCAGCTCTTCCTAGCAGCAAGGGTGGGCCCATCTGAGAGCATCGGCATCTTTTCTGACCGGCAAGGGTGGGCCCATTAAAAAACATCGGCAGCTCTCCCTAGCGGCAAGGGTGGGCCCATCTGAGAGCATCGGCATCATTTCTTAGCAGCAAGGGTGGGCCCATTCAAAAACATCGGCAGCTCTCCCCAGCAGCAAGGGTGGGCCCATTTGAGAGCATCGGCATCTTTCCTAGAGGCAAGGCTGGGCCCATTCAAAAACATCGGCAGCATTCCCTAGCAGCATGGGTGGGCCCATTCCAAAACATCAGCACCATTCCCTAGGGGCAAGGATGGGCCCATTCAATACCATCGGCACCATTCCCCAGAGGCAAGTGTGGGCCCACTCAAAAACATCAGCACCATTCCCTAGGGGCAAGGATGGGCCCATTCAATACCATTGGCACCATTCCCGAGAGGCAAGTGTGGGCCCACTCAAAATCATCGGCACCTTTTAGCACTGGCAATGGTGGGCCCATCTGATCAATTCAACAGTTCTATATTATGGGCCCATACATGGTATACGTCTACTTTTACTAAATGGGCCCACATGGGTTTTGCCGATGTATTCGGTCTATTTGCACATGGGTTTTGCCGAAAGTATCGTCAATACCTTGCACCATTATGTGCTCTGACACAAGCATGTCGCGCAACCTTGCCACCTCCTTTCTCATACATAGTCAGCACTAGATAGTAATTTGATCAGGTTGCGTGGTCCGCAGACTGTTGCACGGCATCATACCTTGACAAATCATAAGGTCATCTTCAATTGAAGCAATACCATATGAGCCTCGCTGAAGCATGGTCAGCGCGTTCACCTTGGCGGTTGAAAGGTCTTCGGAAAGCACTAGGCCATTGAAGGCCGTTCGTCGCTTCTTTACGACCTGTATTGGTCGGGTACTGTTGGTCATGATTCATGAATTGCGTCGCAAATAAGGGAGACGTACCAAATTTGCTGCCTTTTGAGCTACTTCCAAGGCATTGGCACTGTTCCCACTCTTCTGTTCGTTCTTGGTACTGGAGAGGGCTAGAGAAGGGGAATAAAGTCCAGGAGTTTTTGTCCATCGAATCTGCCGGTTGAGACCTGTGCTTGAACCCGTGTTCTTCTCCTCGCCATCAACCGCATTCACGATGTCACGGATTTTCTGTGCAAGGAGACGGCGCTCGGAGATTGGGTCCTCTGGTGCACCTGGGGTTGGCTCAGAGTAACGTCCTAATGGCATAGTGTAGCTGTCATGGTTAGCGAAACGCCGGACACCTTTCTCGGCCTCTTTCGTCTGGTGGCGCTGTCGAATCTCCACGAGGAAAGTTATAGCGTTCTCAGATGACTGTGCAAGGGGCATAGAACTTAGTATAGGGGGGTGTTGGTTGCCGACTTGGACCCTGGGTGTCGTCGAGTTGCTCAACGATCCCTGCAAAGCGCTTTGAACGTGTGTGACCAGATCTTCCTGAATAGCTGGATCAGATTCCGGTAGCGAGTCGCTGGCCAGATCGTCAATATTTCACTGGACAAGAAAGGATGATATATGCGCACAAGTCATTGAAGTCTTGCAAGTTTAGGGCAGCAGCAGCGAACGTATATTCGTTCATGTCTTTACAGTTCTTTCGTGAGACACGCCTAGTACCTCCCAAGGAGTGTGACGACACTTCAAGAGCATCAATGAGTTCCCTCCGCTCAGAAATTCTTGTGTCTGTGTCGTCGTCGTGGTCTTCACTATCGTCATCAACGTCTTCTGATACTGGCACTGAATTTCCGAGTCGAGACTTGTGACCCATGGGGGTCTCACAAGGGTCGTAGCCAAGTAGAGACCACAGATACATCGCTTCGTCATAAGCAACATTGGCAAGGGAATCGAGGGTTTGGTCAGATGGAAACTGGGAGAAGAGATGTAAAGGGGTGTCGTCGTCTTGGAAGTATGTGTGAGAGTAACCAGACGCTGTTTCTCCGAAGTGTTGATATCTTGAGCGGCACGCCGCTTGAAGTCGAACCATGAGCTTGGGAATCATTCGAAGGACATCGAGCATTGTGAAATCAGAGATCAAAGACCGCATGAGACCAAAGACATGTTCATTAGACTCGCTTCCATGAGTCCAAGGCATCAAAGGATATGACTGATCCAAGGTGTCGCGGTGGATGAAGATCAGACCTAGAAGACCCGATACAAGGGTATCGATGATATTGTCTGCATCACGCGAAATGAAGTATCGTTGTTCGGAATACCCGCCTTCGTGTAAGAAAGACTTCCAGAGGTCCTTGAAAAACTTGGCACGCAGTACCATGATGACTCGTTCTGCATGGGAAATACTTCGACTCTGATATGCGTCGACAAGGTCGCCAAAGACAAACAAGTAGACTGTTAATCCTAGGCTCGTCTTTCCAAGGTGGTTGATGGTGTGCGCAAGTGTTGCACTGGAAAAAAGACGTTCTGCTGCACGATCATCTTGGCGGTCGAGGCGCTCAACATCGCGTCTATGAAGTGGGCTGTGGGCTGTGTCGTCGGCGATGTCACGGACTTGTTGGTAGAAGGTTACATGGCGCGCAAGTACAATAGCTCTTGCTCCAGAAAAAAGGTTGTTCCGGAGCGTCTTCCTACAGTGTTTGGAGTCTTGAATGACTGTCAGGACTTGTCCAAAAACTCGCAGAAGGGGTACTGTGATGGGTGGAGAGTGCCCATCTGGATGTTTGATGTGGCGCTCGTAGATTTCACCCTCCCCCTTTTGGATGAGGTTCGCAATCAGATCTTTGCGTGCTTTGCGTTCAGATATTGCACCGTCAGACCCAAGAGAGACAATATGCAATGGCTCTTCTTGTCTCATGAGGACCCTGAGAAGTTCTTCGTCCATCTGAGCCAAGGTAGATGACTTAGTTGCAGACGATATCGCGGCCACAGCAACAACCAGAGGGGGGACATGGGAGAGAGGGATCTGAAGAGTCCATAGGCGGAGCTTCGCCGCCTTTGCGTGACCCTCACATTCGAGTTGTTTGCGAAATTCGTCAGCGTCGTCGTGAACAATTTCCACTGGGTCACCAACAAGCCCAATAGCGAACCATTTCTTCAGAGTCGGGTCAAAGAAGGGGCGGATTGCCTCGAGAAGCGCAGTGTCGTCAACCCCAATGGCAAGAGGCCCATCCAGTGGGTAGCCATAGTCGACACAGTACCTCCGTGCTCTTTGGTACACACAAGGGGTAATTCCTGGGCGGAAGATAGGAATCTTGGAGCGTATTTGGTGGAAGCTCCGCTCAGTCCTTCCTCCAAAATGACCACGGAAAACACGATATGCCGCAGGGGAGATGCATAGAAGTTCGTGGCACCATTCATCAAATGCCGGGGGGTATCGCATCCCTTGAAGACCATGCCCACGAGCATGGCGCTCTGATAATGTGACCATTGCTGAGGTGAATGTGAGAAACATCGGCTTGTCTTCGAATAATCCATCGGCAACTCCGCGTGCAAATCGAAACAACAGCTGGTCATGAGGCGCATCCTATGGAATCATGAAACCAGAGTGAGTATTCTGTGAAGGACTCCGAGTCTTGGTTGTGGATTACCTTGTCAAATATTTTGCCTAAGCCAGAGTGCTTCGCGCATATCTTCGCTATCTCAGCAGCCTGGTATAAGAGTGGTGTGAACTTTCGATTTACATCGTCTGGGACATCACGGTTGATTGCGGTCTGAAATGCGCGGTTTCCTAGAAGAGCCTTGCAAGCACAGCATGGCTGAGGCCGCCCAGGGTTTTGGATGACTTTCCGGAGACAAGGCTTCTCCCCAATTGCGAAGACACGCTTTCTCTGATGGTCTAGGGACCATTTGTGTGTGTGCACTTGTCCTGCACGCACGGCCTGCTTCTGATCCTCGGCGAGGTTCCTGTATGGTGTGTTGTACATCTGTTCAGCCACAGCTTCGATGCTGATTCCACCTGCAGATGGGACAGTGGTCCGGAGAAGATAAGTTTCAATTTGTGGTTCATCGTCCTCAGAAACACCAGGGCAAGGCCACAGAGCTGTTGACTCGCTAAGGACACCAGTCTTTGACATAGAAGAACCGGATTGCGGACAGAACACGTATTTTAAGCCTTTGTCGAGTGTGTGCATGCCAGCCGTGGATTTGCGCGATTTGCATTTATCAGTATGGCGCTTATAGAGATTGGTGTCATAGACCATAGCCATAGTAATCGGATTGCCACGCTTGACATGTAAAACCTTACGAGCATGTCTTGGATCGACATCGTCCACTTCAAACTGGGGGTCGATTGCCATGATCTTCGATTTGAATGCGGCCCACTTGCGTTCGTCACGTTGGAATGTCCCATCCTCAACAGCCTTGTTGAGAGCAAGTTTATTTGCGAGAGATCGCCCTGGGTCCTTGAGAGGGTGCTGAATCCGAGCTGCCATGGGTTTGCGACTCCGAGACCCAGAAGGTGATGGTGCAGGAGTTGGCTGTACGCAACTTGGTATGCGAACTCGTTTTGGAGAGGGTTGTGTCTGCTGATCCTGGTCGTGATTTGAACGCTTCCCTATGTGGACAGTAGGGAAGTACGAATGCAGTCCTCTTTTCACAGGTGCCGCCGTTGTCACTGGAGACGGTGGAAGAGATGACAAGCCATTGCCAGCATCAGTAGGTCGAAGATCGGGGGATGGAGACTCAGACCATAGTTCGTCCACTTCAATAGTAAGCTGTGATGTTGCAGATGTGAACTCAGGCTGCTCACTGCTCAAGTCGGAGGATAAGTCTATTATATCGAGAGTTGCTATTGGAGGCAAGGGATGTGGCAGGGGGTGTGGGGACTCCGACTCAGATATGGGGGATGAGAAGTCGACAGAACACAGTAGAGGGGGTTCGAATTCCAAGCCCAGATGGTAACCAACCGCACCAAGAGACGAAGGGACATGTCCCTAATACACAGAAACGTTGTGAGTCTGAGCATGGCCAACCAGAATAAATGTGAACGTACATTTTTTCCAATTTTGTGGCACATACGCATGATATCGAGGAATTCTCGAATGCGTAGTTGAGCATGGTTCTTCTCACACCAAAGTGCGTCACCGAATATGCGATGCTTGATCGCATTAAGGGCAATAATCCCACATGAATAGCCGTCGGTCTGTCGAGAACAGTGGAAGTTGTTGCCGATACTGAAGGAACTTGATGACGAGTGATAGCGTAGCCATTTCCGAACTCCAGCAACAAGAGTTGAGGGGGGACGACGACCTAAGGAGTCTGCCCACTCCAATGTTCCCTGGGATGTGATGGAGATCGCAGCCCAGTGACCTGGGTGAGAATATGCTATAAACGTAACCTCCCCATCTGGATGATAACGTGAAAGATGAGCACCGGCGTGTCGAAGATGTTGTGGAGCATGAGTATCATAATCAAGTGGTGGCGAAGTGTCATGCGGCGATTTCTTGTTATGCAGGAGGGGTGACGATTCCAGTAGTTCTGAGAGTATAGTGGTACCAATGAGATACCGACATCGCTCTTGGCCACCATGACGCTGACGAGCTGTGATTGATGAAAGTGCCATGTCAATCTGGCTGCTTGAAAGCCAGTTGTTTGACAGAAAGGTGACCATCTCCCGAAATGTAAGGCGTGAGCGGAGAAGTTGTAGATCTGCTTTCCATGGGGTGCCCTGCAAAACGAGATGTACTTCACGAACATCCTCATCAAGAGGGTTGTCCCGTGCGGCCTGTTCAAGCCACTGTAACGCTACTTCCCACTCTTGCCTCACATGTATGATCTCGGTGAGCGAAGTCCAGAACTCAATGAGTTCAAATGAGAAGAACGATGTCGAGTTTTTGCATGTCCAATCCACAATTGACAGCTTGCCATTGAGCATTGCTTGTCTTGCAGCACTGCGGAGTCCTTTAATGAATGTTGCCGGAGGAACTGGGCGAGAAAGATAAATGGCGACACTTTCAGTTGGCGGGTGATTGGAGAAGCATAGTTCTGGCTCTATGGTGGGAAAAACATTTGAGGGTGTTGGGAGACATAGCTCGAGGAGCTCAGAAACTGAGAGACCATCCGATGGAAGCACCATCAGCAATCCCTGGGTTGCGCAAAAAATCCTTGTAGAGACTTGGTAGACACTGTAGACACTGTAGCAACTGTAGATGGTTGTAGACTTTTGTAGTAGGCTGGTAGAGACTGGGTAGTAAACTGGTAGAGACTGTAGATGTTTGTAGACACCATAGTTGCTGGTAGTTGCTGGTAGTTGCTGGTAGTTGCTGGTAGTAGATGGTAGTTGCTGGTAGTTGCTGGTAGTAGATGGTAGTTGCTGGTAGTAGATGGTAGAGACTTGGTAGCATTGTAGCAAACCCTGGAATTTAAGCTACCAGATCAGCAATCCTTGGACCTCTACTATAGTTCTACAGTAGTTCTACAGTAGTTCTACAGTAGTGCTCATAGAGCCATAGCGACCCATAGGTGGTGGTAGCAACGTTTATGTTCTATGTAGTACTACCATAGTTCTACTGTAGTACCCAGGCCTGCTACCATAGTGCTACTGTACCCAGGCCTACTACTGGAGTGCTACTGTACCCAGGCCTACTACTGTAGTGCTACTGTACTCAGGCCTACTACTGTAGTGCTACTGTACTCAGGCCTACTACTGTAGCGCTACTGTACTCAGTCCTACTACTGTAGTGTTACTGTACTCAGGCCTACTACTGTAGTGCTACTGTAGTACCCAGGTCTACTACTGTAGTGCTACTGTACTCAGGCCTACTACTGTAGCGCTACTGTACTCAGTCCTACTACTGTAGCGCTACTGTACTCAGTCCTACTACTGTAGCGCTACTGTACTCAGTCCTACTACTGTAGCGCTACTGTACTCAGTCCTACTACTGTAGCACTACTGTACTCAGTCCTACTACTGTAGTGTTACTGTACTCAGGCCTACTACTGTAGTGCTACTGTAGTACCCAGGTCTACTACTGTAGTGCTACTGTACCCAGGTCTACTACTGTAGTGCTACTGTACTCAGGTCTACTATTGTAGCGCTACTGTACTCAGTCCTACTACTGTAGTACTACTGTAGACTCTGTAGTGCTACTGTAGTGCTGCTGTAGTGCTACTGTAGTGCTACTGTATCTAGGCCTACTACTGTAGTTCTTCTGTACCCAGGCCCAGTACTACTGTAGAACTTACCATAGTTCTACTAGGCCATGATGTCATAGGCCTAGGTTCTTCCATAGTGTGTCCCTGCCAGTGGCACTTAGTGCAAGTGCAACGAGGTTATGTAAGACGTCGCACGTGAGTGCGCGCGCCGAGACGTTGAGAAATAGATGAAGTCGAGATTTATTGAGGGATTCAAAGCTTAGAGGAATTCGGACGGATTTCGAGAACAACGATAATGACATTGAGTCCAAGCACCATACATTTTATACTAAGACCAGTAGCAGAATTTGTATAGTAAGAGTCAGTCAGAATCACGGGGGATCAAAGAGAGTATGAACGCGTCGTCAAGATGCGAGGTCAAGTGGTAAGGATCGAGGTGTAAGGTCGTAACGACAAGGCATGTGAATAGTATGTAACAAAGACCGAGGCTGGAAACGAAGGTGATGGGAAGGAATTGAGGTGGCGAGGTGTGGAATGGTATAAGGTGTCGCCCTTGTGACGTCGGGCTCGGCGTGCTCGTGCTTGATTGGGAAACACATCCTGAAGTTGATGGTTATGAGTCTATGTGGTAATTGAGGCAAACGGGGGAATGAGAATAGACCGCTAGGGCCCAAGTCCAAAGATTAGAGCTGTGGGCCGCCCGCGCTGAGGCAGGATGAACGCCCTGGGCCACCGGCCCGATCCGGTCCTGCCGAGATCCTAGTGCTGGCAGCTCCCCCGCAAGTCGGGCTCACAGCGCAGTTCAGCAGCACTAAGCCTACTGCTGCTGGCTGTCTTTTTGGGCTGCTTGGAGTCACCACTAGAATCGATGTGACGAGTTGATTAGGTAACATGTCACTTGGAAGTGCGCACGCGAGAAGAAGTCAAGAGTTATCGAGTTGAATTTGGGTTTGCAAGGAGCAAGAGAGAATTTGCGCGGACGGGTTTTTTGGAGGACACAAATCAGATAGATTGTTTGAGTCCAGACACTGTACATTTTTTTTTTTTTTTTTTTTTTGAATCCATTTACGTGCGCCTTGGGGCCTAATACCCTATGTAGCACGAATCTGTTAATCTAATACATGTAGAAAGTTTGCGTCCGTAAAGGGTCTGAGTATCATAAGTCCCCCCCACTCCCGGGTGGGAGTGGCTTGGCTTCCCGTCAAGCGTTGAGTAAATAGGGGCGGGTGTTCCGCCTTGGCGTGAGTTGCGAGCCGCCGTCGGGATCTTGCACGGTCCTGTTGACATGTTTGGGGCTTGCTCCTACGTCTTCCGCATTACTCAGCGTGTCTTGAGTGGGCCTATGAGGCCCGGCGAGTCGTGGGGATGAGAGAAGTTGATGTGAGTGGGTGGGGTGATGCGAGCGGCGAATGTGAGTGTGAGGTGTCGGTGTGGGGGTCCAGTTCTGTTGATCTGTGTCTATTTGTCCACGGCTTTACTGAGGCGCTTGCTCCAAAGATGTACATGTGTTTGCTGTTGATTAGATCTTGAGCAAGGTGTCCGTCAGGGTCTTCAAACGCGAAGACCAGTGAAGACATTGAGTTCTTTCCGTATGTGTCGGGATGTTTGACCCAGCTGGGTCTCTGCGTGATGTTTAGTTTCGTGTACCCGGGATTGTCTGTTAGTAAAGCCTCGTGGCATTCGTCTGGTGCCCACGGTCCTCTGCTGTCGGAAACTCCGGTTGGGATGTTGTTGATGCGGATTTTTGACCATCTGATGTTCGCCTCGATGCGTAGGGCTGTTGAGCGTTTGTGGATGTTCGGGAATTTTGCGGTAAGTGAGTTGGAGATTTTGTTCCGGGCCGAGAGGAGCTGCTTGAGTGTGTTTGCGTGTCCTCCGGTGAGGACGAGGTTTCCCTTTGTGGTCCATCTGGCTGAGGAAATGTGTACGCACGAGTGAGATCCACTTTTGAGGTCTTCGTTGATGGTGTTGCAGAGGGTGTGTGGAGGTGGGCGGTTTGCGGGATCTTCTGACGTGATGCGGGCTATTATGCTAGGTCGATGGGATGGCTTGAGTGTGGTGTGGAGATTGGTATGAGATGTGGGCGAAGCGGGGGTGTCTGGATGGTTGGCTGGGACAGGTTTGGAGTTTGAGGTTTCGCGCATGATTGGCTGGTGTACCGTGACAGTAGGAGGGGGGGAGGAGGCTGATTGATTTTGCAGGCGTACCATTGATAGTTGCAGTGCTGTCAATGATTCCTTTATGTTGCTAATTTCGGTAAAGAGGGCGGATGGTTTGGGAGGGGGAGCGGGAGGGGGGAGGTATAACTCTTGTATGCCGAGCGCCTTGAACATTTTTTCGAACAGGTAGGAAAGTGCCTCTTTGTTGTCCGGGTAATCCTGTTTGTAAGTCAGAGCGGACTGGATGATTTTGGTCAGGTTGTTTTCGATGCGAGCAAGGGCGTGTGAGGAGGGAGTTTTCGGGTCGGATGAGCTTGGAGGTTGGGATGTTCGTGGGGAGTCTGTAGTCGACATCCTTTACTCCTCTGTTTTAGCTACTGTTTTAAAACCTGGATTGTCTGGCGCGAACGATGTGTACAGGTATTGTAGTATATAGCAGTAGGAGAGTGCTAGTAGACCGTCCCCCTGTCGCAGTGCTGCGACCGGTGGTGGTGGTTACCGGAAAAGGAAGTCACACACACTGTACATTATATACTAAAACCAGTAGCATAGTCTGTACAGTAAACATCAGCGAGAATCATGAGGCATCAGGCAATATACAAACATGTCGTCAAGACACAGAGTCACAGGGTATGAGTCGAGGCATATAACCATAACAACAGGTCATAGGTATGAGACAAAAAAGGGATCGAGGCGGGAAACATGGTGGATGGTGAGAAATTGAGGTGATGAGAATGGTGCAGTGTGGTGCTCGGGCCTCATGATCTCAGGCTCGGCGAGCTTATGCTTGATCTGGGGCATGTCCTATGGTCACTAGAGAAATGTACAGAGGTGAGAAGGGAAAGGGGGTGGTATAGTAATGGGGGCGCAAAGCCCCAGGATGTCCAAAGATTATCCCAGTCTGTTCATCCTACCAGAGTTGCGTGGTGCGCCGCTGGTCATCAGAGTGCCGGCCCAAGATTGTCCGGACGGGATCCCAGTGCACTTCAGCATCCACCATGTCCAGCAGTCTCTCCAGGCCATACTGCAGGTGCTCAGCAGTCTTGGTGGTTGGGTTTTGTAAATTTGTAACAGGGATAATGTTATGGCAGCTCAGAGCTGGCATTTCTATTTTTTGAAATAAAATAGCTAAAACTATGAAAATATTTAGGGACCTGTATTTTGAAGAAAGCTGAGGGACCCTCTGCCAACCTTAAGTGATCCGATCAACCATTCCTAAGTTATTTGACATTAGCTGAAGGGTATTAGCTGACACCTTTCAGCTAATGCCAAAATAGCTCAGGAACAGTTGATTGGATCGCTTAGAGTTGGCAAAGGAACTCTTGGCTTTTGAGACTTTCTACCTCCCCAAATATCTTCATATTTTTAGCTATTTTATTTCTTCAGATCCTAACAATACCAGTTTGAGCTGCTATAGCACTAGTCACTGAGCTGTTCAAATAAGTTGGAAACTACTGATCAGATCACTTAGGGTTGGCAGAGGACCCCTTGGCTCCTGATCTGGTCTAACTCCATAAATATTTTCAAAATGTTATCTATTTTATTTCCTGAGATATCAGAACATTGGCTCAGCCCTGGCAGCAACACTAGATTGACTTAGAAAAAAAATGGTGTGGACCACGGGCGACTTCCGGGCGGAAGTTTAATTTGTGGCGTGGGGAAGTGCGCCACTTGTTCGAAATTCGAACTCGAACCCACCCTTCTTCCCCTTCCTTCCTCCCATCCCTCATACGTCGCCTTCAAGTTGCACTCATCTTCACAATCTCGCAGCCAAAGCTGAGTAAAAAAATTTTATATCCTTTACCTCTGATCGGGCGGTCGCAGGACAGAGGCAGCCATGTCATCAGACCACCTCGGCGCCCCCACCTCACCCATATGCACGCAATTTAAAACCCACTGCCGCCGTCTCGCGGCTCTTGTTCTAAGGTAAGCTGTTTTTTCTTTTTATTTCTCATCCTCACTTTCCACCCAGGCGCAGCAACTCCGTCGTCACCTCAAAACCGCCGCACCCGCACCTGCCACCTCACCACCCCTTAAGACCCCGCCGTCTCGACGCGGCCGTCGTCCGCACCTCGACGTCGCTACGCTGCCGCCGCTTCGACACGGCTGCCACCCCCGCCTCCACCCAGCGACTCAGCGGTCGCCACGACGCGGCCGTCTCGTCACGACCCCTACCACCGCCTCGACCGCCTCGTCACGACCGCTATCACTACCTCGACCGTCACAATGCCGCCGCCGCCGCTACCTCGACAGCGCTAACCCCGCCCCGCCCCAACACAACGCCATTCCCACTCGTCACCACCTCGTCTGCGCCGCCACCCACCTCGGCGACGTCAACCGGCACCCCGGCCCCACCTCGACAGGCACGCGACGGCGCCACGTACACTGGCGCCGTCTCGACTCGGCCGCTACTGCCACGTCGGCGCCGCTCAGATAAGTTCTCTATTTTTTCTTCTTTTTTTCTTTCTCATCTCAACTGGTACAGGACTCTGCCATCGCCGCTGCCCCGACTTGGTCGCCACTGCCACTCCGATCCGCTACGACCCCACCGACACCACACGCCTCAACCACGCCCACCGGCGCCGTCCCGACTCGGCCGTCACTGCCACGCCCTGCGCCCACCCTGTCACCACACGCCGGCCCGCCACGCACGCCCCGCCACGGCGCCACTGCCACCTCAACACTATTGCCACTCCACCACCCTGTCGCTGCGGCATCTGGCTCCCATAGTGTATTGTTGTATTTGTAGTTGTGTATACTCATAAATATATATATTTAACCTTTATTCTGCATGAATATTGTCTGACTGAGAACTGAGTATGAAATTATGGTAGACTACAGTAAGGCTATGGTAGTAGGCCTGGTACTACAGTACATCAGCAAAATCTAGAAAAATCTTAATAGGCTTGGTTTGCTTATTTCATGGATAAGCCTGCGAAGCCATCTAAGTTTAGTTCAAGTTGCTTATTTCTACTTAGTGAAGTAGTCAGTAAGCACGAGCAAAAACCCAAGTAAATCATAAGTATGTAAAGCATAGAAAGTAAATAAGACATTAGACAGGCAAGTGAAAGCCAGGCCAACCTGGTATAAGTAGAATCACCAAGGAATTCATCACATAGTTCAAGTTTGCAAAATACAAAAAGCGGTTTAATTTCGTAGGATAAAATATGTACAAGTAACAAAGTGGTGCCCGTCCGCGTCCCCACCGTCCGCACCCACGCCCGGATCACCAACGCCCGCGCCGCCACCGTCGCCGCCCGCATCCCCGTTGTCCGCGTCACCACTGTCCGCGCCCGCGCCCGCATCACCAATGCCAGCGCCACCACCGTTGCCACCCGCATCCCCGTTGTCCGCGTCACCACCGTCCGCGCCCACGCCCGCATCACCAACGCCGGCATCGCCACCCGCATCCCCGTTGTCCGCGTCCGCGTCACCACCGCCCGCATCGCCATCGCCATCCCCGCGCTCACTATCCCTGCCCCCGTCCCCACCGCCTATGCCACCCGCCACGGCCCCATCGTCATCGCCGTCGTCGCTGATACCACCGCAGCCCGGGCCGTTGCTACGTCCGTTGTCGTGGTCGTGGTCTTCGTGGTCGTCGCTTCGTCATCGTCGTCGCCATCGTCACTGGCACGTCGTTGCACAGTCGCGCCGTGAGTCGCGCACTTTGTTGCCGCGCACGCCCCGCGGCTGCGTTGTCGCGCACACCTGTGGCTGCGTTGTCGTTTTGGTGGGCGCGCGGGGTTCGGTGGTGGTGGTGGTAGAGGCGTGGTTTGGGTTCCACGTGGGGTGGGTGGATGTAAGTGGCATCGGTACGGTGGCGTAGCTGCTCGTTAGTGAAAAGAGTGGGTGGGCGGGTTGAAGGGACTTACGGGGTGGTGACGTCGGAGGCCGGCGGCCGGCGGACATTGTCGTGAGGTGTAATGCCACGGCTGTGTGGCAATGGGAAGTCCTGCGATCGATGTCAGTTCGCTACATATACAGTACAGTACAGTACGTTCAAGTTGAACATGAACGACTTGGTGAACTGTGTCTGGCGGAGGCTCAATCTGTGGCGTGGGAAATTGAATTGAATCATCCACGACTTAGCCACGCAATTCTTTTTTGCCACTCCTCTCGAGAGTGCTGCTGCCCTTACGGTGCGGTTTTTTCTTTTCTTTTCTTTTTTTTGTCATTCGTTTAACTGTCTTCGAGCTGCCGTTGCACGCTCCCACTGGCGTACCCCGCGGGCACGCAAGCCACTGCCACGCCGTCGGAACGAGCTGAGCTTCGGCCCAGTGCATCAAGATAAGTTCGTTTTTTTCTTTCATTTCGATTCGTTTCTCATTGGCGTTACCTCCCGCCGCATGCAGGTCCACCTTCACCCCCACCCCGTCACAGCGTGCAAGAGCTGCCATGACGCGGCACGCAAGACCAACCACGACACTAGCCCGCCGCGTGCGGGTCCCGCCCGGGCACTGCTAACGGTACACCCCGACGGATCAAAAAGTACGTTATCAATTCGTTCTGGCCTACAATGTGCTGACACTGGTTGCAGGCCCACTCGGCTACCCTGCGCGCCACATCCACTACCACCTGCTTGGGGCTCATGCGCACATGACGACGATGACGCAGCCGTGGACGACGGCGAGGCGACATCGCCACGACGACGATGGCGGCGACGTGCGACGCGGGACAGCTCACGCCCGGCGGGCTGCGCGATGCCGCGCGCCACGGCAAGGAGCGCGCGTCCCCCCTTCCCCGCCCGCCGCGCGCGCTGAGCCGAGCGCGTATTAGGACCTGTGGGAGCTCTACCACGCCCGCCTGGGACGATGACGACGACGGCGAGGACAACGACGGCGATGGAGGTGCGATGATGGTGAGGTAGCGGCGGAGGGCGACGGGGACAGTGGCAGGGGTATGGCCTCCTTTGTATATTACCTGTAGATATTGTAACCCGATGAAATAAAGTTGATTTTTCTGTTTTTTGAAAGCTGTGTGAGAATGATTGCTTAGTTGACTCAAGACTGCTTATACCAAGGCTTATATTTGTGTTGAGCCTGGTAGAGCCTGCCCAAGAAAGAGTCCAAGTTGAAAATAAGCCAGACAATAAGGTCATTAAGCTGCAATTAAGTCAAGTTCAGAGCGAGGCTTGACTTAATCCAAGCAGGGTCAGGCTTAGCAACATCTGGCTTAATGTTGCTTAAAACTGTTGTTAAGTCATATTAAGCACTGTTAAGGACCATTAAGAAAAATCAACATTTTCCTGATGTCACTAGAACTACAGTAGCAGGCCTGGTACTACAGTAGCAGGCCTGGTACTACAGTAGAACTATGGTAGTAGGCCTTGTACTACAGTAGAACTACAGTAGCAGGCCTGGTACTACAGTAGAACTATGGTAGTAGGCCTTGTACTACAGTAGAACTACAGTAGCAGGCCTGGTACTACAGTAGAACTATGGTAGTAGGCCTGGTACTACAGTAGAACTACAGTAGAACTACATACAACATAAACGTTGCTATGCTGCTACAGATGCTATGGAGCTACTGTAGCGCTACCGTAGCACTACATAGAGGATCATGGATTGCTGATGACTGCACGCGTGCCTGCTGTCAGTGTGAGGCGTCGTGTGAGTTCTTGTTCGGCTCCTATGGGAGTGTTGTTGTGCTCGTTCCCACCGGTTTTGAGGAGACATGTGCTGCCCGAAAGAGAGGGTACGTGATGTGAAGACAGAGGGTCGCGCATCTCAGTGATCTTAGACAGTTGTCAGGCAGAGTCGGAGAAGGTGTAGTGCACCGATCAATTAGCATAACACAGAACAGATATATGAAGCATGAAACAAAGAGTGTGTCAACAGATTGTGGAAGTAGGAAAGCAGTAGACACGGCGTAGACACTGGAAGGCACTCGGCAAGTCCCATCAGCCTGAGCAGATTTGGAGGCAGAAAATTTTGTGACGGTGGATAGACCGCGCACCAACTTCCACCAAGGATATTGTGGTGGATTTGTGGTGGATATAGTATCCGACCTATTGTTCCGAGTCAGCGATGGGGCCATATAGTAGTGGACAATCGTATCCAAGATGAGACCACTCTGAGGGGGGTCAAGTAGTGGACACCTGCGAGACCCGTATCAAAGCTCATGCCCAAAAAAGGAAGGTCTGTAGTGGACACGTATTCAACCTCACTTGGAGCTTTCAGGGGGCCTGGTACAGCCGATGTAAGCGTCGGGCCGGCTGGACTGGCGACGCACTGGGCGCCTCACCAGTTTTCCGCTGGATTTGTAATGTGAAGGAGGACACCACACTGGCAGGCCCCAACGATTCCAAGTCCGGTGTATGGATCACGAAGACAGATAGTTTCGTGGATAAAGCCAGTGATATGATGCTTGTTCATGTATTGTCCTTGGCATTGTCTTAGTTCAGGACCAATTCCGGGTTACTGTAGGGTATCGACGAAGGTATCGACTCTAGTCCACTTGATTTTTCTCATGAAACCAACGCACCCATAACTCGGGTACGATAGCGAAACCAACCAATACGAGAATACCGGGGAGATTCAGTCGGAACATCTCGGAAGGTGAATTGAAGGTCAAGGCCGGTGGCTTGGACACTGTCACATTGACGATCACGACGAGAAGGGTGGTAGTGATCGTATTCAAGCTGTCATGGTCTGTCAGTAGATAATACTGGCGCTGCGTCACAGCAATATCAGCTATCAAGTTCACTTGATATTCCTCATGAAGCTAACGCACCGACAACACCGATAAATCCTAGGCACTGTAGCGATATTAGTCAATACGAAAGCACAGAGGAGATTGCGATGCACGGTGAATTAGAGGCCGATGTCGGAGGACATTATATCCAAGATGGGTGTAATGGAGAATCAGCTAGTACGGATGGTTCAGAGATCGTCACGGCGTAATCATGTAGGTTGTCCGTCTCATGACTAATAGTACACTGATGTATGATCTACGCCATTCTGAGTCCGTAAGTTGGAGAGCGTGGCGCACCTCAAACCGAATGACATGTCCGGAAGTGACTTTTCAACCAGTGGCGCACCGGTCTGAATTCGGCCGGTTCGTACCGTAGGCGTGGATTACTCGTAGATTGCCGCGGCCGAGTTTATGAGGGATCACTCGATCACGCACCCTTATAGCGCTGGTCAGAGTTCACATGGCTTGTATCAAGCACCCATATTCCACGGATCATTCACTTCTCTCGGCGCTCTAGTAGTCATCGAACTTGCGGGTACTGTCTCAAACACAATGAACGCACTACTATCACGAGTATAATGACGGTGCGCAAGTTAATCAGCGCCGATCGCAAACTTAGATTCTGGGAAGAAGTCGCGCCCTTGTAGTCCATAACTGTCTCATCGCCAAGGACAAAGGTAATTGGCACGGAAAAAAAATCTGCGCCGGTGACGGAGGTTCCTGTCTTTATTACTTCTCGGCCATGTCAGTGTCTTGATCTCCGAGTCCTTCGCTCACACTCCGACTTCTAGGATTATAAAAACTTGTCCGCAACCTCCCTGCTTTAGTGCTCCCACTTCTCCGTAGTAATGCCAGTCCCTGCTCAGTCCTCGGATCTGCCATCATTAATGGCTGAATACTCTGAGGCGCGAATCGTTTCAACGGACGTCGTCCGAGTCAAAGTGTAAGTTCGAGTTTGGTGATACTGTACTACTGGCAGTAATGGTTCACCTGATTGTTCCTGCAGAGCCGCTCCTCTTGTGCGCCTGGCCTCATTCTGTTGCCTCATTCTGTTGTCCACTCAACTAATATTCTCGACAATCTATGCAGCTGTTCGGCCATTTATTCAACTGGGCTTTGTACGGCGTTCTCTGCGTCCAGATTTGTACGACGCCTGTCCCTCGAAACCTCAGCTTATTCCACTTACCCACGTTCAGACGTATATAGCTACAATTTTCCAGACGACAGGCGATCTGTAAAGTTTCTAGGTTGGTCTTCCACATTATGCAGACGCTTGCAATGTCAAAGTACCCTCTGAGCAGCTTATTTCGTATTCGTGCTGGAGACCGTTCAAACTGCACTGACTGGGGCCGATATGTACTATTGGTTTGTTGATGGATTTGGCGATGTAGAGCGCCTCGCGCATTCCCATTTCTCCTCCGTAGGACTCCCCCGTCATGAGGGCGGTTATTTCGCTCATCGTTCAAGGATACTTCTGTTATCGAATTTGGGTGCTGAACAAACGGTTGTCGTGGATCTGTTGGGTCATCGTTGTCGTATGTATACCCGACCATCCCCGTATTCTTCGGGCTACTGACATGTCCTAAATACAGAGTGCGGTAACTCAAGCAGTCGCAGGGACGTGGCTAGGGATCGAAGTCAGTACCATACACGCTTTTACCGAAACGTCTTGGCCTACCTAGAATCTAGTCGCTCATGATCGGGCGATATGCAGTTTCCAAGACTGCAGTATATGTACGCGCACTCACTTCGGTCGAAGTGGCCATACCACCTCATACATTGCCGTGTTACTAGTTATGGTCAATACCGAGTGCCCTGGCAGACATTCTGATCGCGGTGGCAATGACGCTGCTGGTACGGCATCACTCTATTACCCCTTGACTACATCGACCGAGATTATTTTGGACAGCTGAGAGGTGCGAGTAGCAAATTCTCCAGCTTCGTGTTGTTGATAAGTGGCCTGAGCGCACTTAGCGGCTCAAAGGACATGCAGATAACGGACTGCTTTAGATTAGATATACAGGACTTGTAGATTAGATAGTTTTGATCTGTACAATCTCGGACTTCTTGTATTCTCTTATCTATGACATCACATATGTACATGACATCATGGACTCCTCTGGATTCCCCTTGTACTACGTCTTTGTACTTCCTTTTGTTCTATCTTTATTGTGATGTCACTATGATATCATAGTCTGGACTTTTCTTGTTCTTTACGCCTTGTTCTCTGAATCAGTCCACTCCTTTGTCCGTGTCTAGAACAATGCGTCCTTGTATTTACTGTGACTCTGTGTTACTAGCGTCACCCTCTGTAGCAGTATAAGTAGTGTACCCTGTACGCTCTGGCACCACACCAGTTCTCATCTGTTGTGTGCCAGGTATGTCTTATCCTCTGTATAAACACCAGTTCTCATCTGTTGTGTGCCAGACTCTCCATCTGCTTCACTTGCAAGACTTACTCTGTTGCTGCTTCAAGCCTACCTGCATATCTCACCACAGTCTTCCCTTGTCACTGTGAGTATGCCCTTCATGTATGCTGTTCATCAGGTTATGGGCCCTGGTGCCCAAGCCACTCCACTTGGCTGGTCACTGTGTTCCTAGGATCACACACCAGGCTGAGGTCTGTCTGGGGCCTCACCAGCCTTGCCCAAGGCAGTAGACACTGGGGCGCCAGTGGTCTCTGCTGAGGAACCTCCTGTACATGTACTGCCCAGTAGTCCTACTTTCACCCCCACTGTTTTCCTAGCCCCTGCGCTATGCGCAAGGAGATTGGATCTGGTAGCCCCTTAATCCATATCCAGGTGTGCATGGCCCACTGGGCTGTGTATTGTGGAGCTTAGCGCCAGCTGTCTCTGGTGCTCCACACTGGGCGCAGGATCTCCTCACCATGGGAGTGTAAAACCTGGTTCAGACTCTGGGGGGTGTTCACCTTATGGTGTTCTGCAACCAGATACCTGCCTTGTAGCGGCAATGGGAAAGGATTCAGTGAAGCCACTTGTGGCGATGAGGCAACCAACAGGCCGAGAAGGCTGAGGTAGACAGCCTTGGGCTCTGAAAGCTTCCCTCCATATCCCCCTGACGCAAACTAGTGAGCTGTGTCCTAGACACATCCTGGCTGGCAGCTAGCTCCTAGTATGGCAAAGGGATTATCCATCCTGGGCCTAGCCCTTGTATCACTGGCGTACTTCAGGAGGCAGGACGCACTAGCGTTCTGGCCTTACAGATTCACAGACAGGAGTGGTTACCCCCATATCTTGCAACTGTTATGAAGCACTATCGCTGACTGCTCCTCGGCGATAGATAAACCATCCCCATGTCTTCTGCACACTCCTCTCGCGCTGCCTCCCCCACCGGTGCTGCCACATCTGGTGCGGCTGGAGGAGCCACGGCAGGCGCCTCATCCGGCCTGCCCCCAATTACTTCTGGGTCCACACCCTCCATGCGCCTTACCAACGCATATGGCAACTCCTTCGGCATGCCATCTGGCATACACCTCGGTCAGTTTGATGGGACCAATTGGAACGAGTGGTCTGGGACCATTGAGGCCATCCTCACGCTGCACGAAGCTGAGGATGTGTTCACCCTCATGGCTCCTCCCTCTGGAGTCACTCTTGATGAGTGGGAATCTGTTCAGCGTCGGGCAAAGGCGTACCTCCGCCTCTACCTCAAACCCGACGTCTACTCCCTCGTTGCCGACCCATACGCTTACCCACTGTTCAAATCTAAGTGGGACAAGCTGAAGGACGTTTATGCTGGTGCTTCGGGCAGCACCACCATATTTAATTTGTGGATTCAGTTAACTCAAGCCCGCCTCGACGACTCCTCTCCAATGGCCTCTCAGTTGGCCAAGCTCAATGAGCTGAGAGTCGGCCTTTCCAACGCGCAGATGGGTGTCACTGACACCCAGTTCTGTCTCATTCTCCTCCACGCTCTGCCAGCCTCCTATGAGGTTCTGGCATCTACCATCCTCGCCAGTGGCGCCCCCTCCAAGCTCAAGCACGCTGAAATAATTGCGCGCATTGTTTCGGAGGAAGCGCGTCGCTCTGGCCCCTCTGGCTCCTCGCTCCACAAGGCCGCCCCCATTAAACCTACTGGTGGCGCACGTAAGAAGAGAGACCATTCTCAGCTTACCTGCCACTATTGTAACAAAAAGGGGCATATCAAGCCTGACTGCAGGCAGAGGAAGAAGGATGAAGCTGCGGGGAAGTTGAAGGACACCTGGCAACAAGGCTGCCAACTCCCATGTACTAGTACCTACCACCGCCTCCATTAAGGAGGTCGATGAGCCCGCCATTAACTGGGCGGATAATGCAGTTGGAGTTGCCTTGTATGCTGCCTCGCGTGTGCGTTGGATGATGGACAGTGGTGCCACACACCACATCACACCACATCGGTCCGATTTCAAGGACTACACTCCATGCAAGGGTGCTGTGCGCCTTGGAGATAAGTCCACCATCGACCAAGTTGGTGTAGGCTCCGTCGTCTTCATCACGAGCCAAGGCCTTCCTATCACCCTCAGTAATGTGCTACATCTACCACAGGTGAAAACACGCTTCTTGTCGACGCGTGCACTAGCACAAAAGGGTGCGGAAGTGGCCTTTGACAGTGGCTCATTCAAAATTTCTGTCAATAAAAGCTGTGTAGCTATTGGCTACTTGGAGGACAACCTATACTGGTTGGACGCTTCAAGCATTGGCCTCAATGCTCACACCAAAAGTGCTGCCACCACTCTTGATATCTGGCATCAGCGCATGGGACACATCTCCTCTGCCGCTCTTAAGTCGTATGGTCCCTCTGCCACTACTGGCATGGACATTGACAGCTCTACCACACATACTGCTGTGTGTCGTGGGTGCGAGTTGGGTAAATCCACTCGCCAACCTTTCTCTGCGTCCTCCACCAAAAGGACAACCCGTATCTTTGAGATTGTACATAGTGACCTAGCTGGTCCAATGCAAACTCAGTCCCTACAAGGCTCCGCGTACACCGCCACCTTCATAGACGACCACTCCAAGCATGCAGTGGTGTACTTCATTAAGTCGAAGGATCAGTTTGTGAAAGCGCTGCAGATGTATTTGGCCTGGGGTGAAACCCAGACGTCCCATAAACTGCGCGCACTCCACTCTGACCGCGGAGGCGAGTACATGGCGAGCCAAGTACAGGACATTCTCAAGCAGAGAGGGATAGAGCATCACCTTACGATGCCAGGTTCACCACAGTCAAACGGGAAAGCCGAGCGGTTTAACCGCACCATTACGGATAAGGCAATGGCCATGCTACACACAGCTGGCATGTCTAAAGGCTTCTGGGAGCATGCTATGAGCACTGCGGTACACATCTATAACCGCTCTCCCACCCGTACACTTAAGTGGCGCACACCTTATGAGCTCTGGTACTCTGGCAAAGTACCAGATGTCTCACACTTACGCATCTTTGGATGCAAGGGGTACATGCACGTACCCGCTGATAAGCGTCGCAAATTGGATGCGAAGGCCGTTGAGGTCACGCTTATTGGGTTTGAGCCCGAATCAAAGGGCTATAAGCTCTGGGACCGCTCAACCCGCTCTGTCCGTTTGTCCAGGGATGTGACATTCGACGAGAGTAGCTTCCCGTCCCTTCAGGGTGTTGAGACACACCCGACACCTTCTCAAGTGGCTTCACCACCACTACCTACACCAGTAATTGCCGTACCTAGCACGTCGGCGTTACCACCACAGCGAGCACCCTCCCCCACACACTCTGACAGTAGTGAGGAGGAGGATGTTGAGGATATTTTAGACCCTAAACCAGAGCGCCCACACACGCCACCACTACCACCTGCCCTGCCCACTCTGCCCACCACTCCTAAGCGTGAGCACACCACTCCCACTTCACCACCACCGCGTCAAAGTGCAGTGCGCATTGCGCGCTTTGTCCCTCCTCCCTCGCCAGACATGCCTGGTGGGTTTGAGGATCGTGCACAGCGTAGTCAGCTGTTGCGCGAAATGGACAATGCACCAAGACGCTCTACCCGTGCACCTGTGCCCAATCCTCGCTACTTCGGTGGGGACAATATGGCACTGCGCGGTAGACGGCTGGGATATGCGGAGCTGTTAGCTGCAGCTTACGTTGGCAGAGACCCTGCAACCTATGCAGAGGCCATGCGGTCTGCAGATGCAGATGAGTGGACACTGGCGTGTCAGTATGAGATGGATGCGCTCGCCAAGAATGGCACATGGGAGTTAGTAGATCTCCCGCCTAATCGCAAGGCAGTAAAATCCAAATGGGTCTTCAAGCTCAAGGCGGATGGCCGCTACAGAGCTCGCTTGGTGGCTAAGGGGTTTACGCAAATCCCTGGCATAGATTTTGATGAAACCTTCTCTCCTGTCGCACGATTTGAGTCGCTGAGATTACTTCTGGCGTTGGCCGCGCTGGAGGACTGGCACATCCATCAGATGGATGTCAAGTCTGCGTTTCTCAATGGCGTGCTTGATGAGGAGATTTACATGGAGCAGCCACAAGGTTTCACCACTGCTGGTGCAGAGACGAAGGTGTGTCGCCTCATTAAGGCGATATATGGTCTCAAACAGGCCTCCCGTGCATGGAACTTGCAATTCCATGGAGTGCTAGTTGCACTCGGCTTTAAGCGGACGTTTGCCGATGCCGGCGTATATGTGTTGCCTCAACGAGAGGGGGATGGACCACTCTTCGTTATCGTTTACGTTGACGACATCACAATAATGGGTGCTTCTATGGAGAAGATCAAGCGTCTTAAGTCAGACCTCTCTGAACGCTATGAGATGACAGATCTCGGGGAGATAGACTCATATCTTGGTATGCGTATTGTGCGCGACCGCTCCCGGAGACGCATTGAAATAGACCAGTCTGGCTATATCAAGGATGTCCTTGAACGCTTTGGCATGTCAGATGCCACTCCACACTCCACACCCTTGCCTGCTGGTGCTGACGAGCACCTTCATAAATATACGGGCCAGGCTTCTGCCTCTGACTATTACGCACTATCAGTCACTCATTGGTAGTCTGCTGTACGTTCAGATTGGCACTAGACCTGACATTTCCTTTGCTGTATCACGTTTGGCGCAGTATGCAGCAAATCCTTCCCCCCAACATCTACGACTTGCAATGTACGTCCTGTCCTACTTAGTGGGTACTATAGACATGCGCATAGTCTACGATGGCGCCAGTGGAGATGGCCTTCATGGCTATAGTGATTCTTCCCTGGGTGACCAGGTTGATGATAGACACTCCACTTCCGGTTATGTGTTCCTTTTAGCCAATGGTGCAATAAGCTGGTCCTCGCGAAAGCAAAAGACTGTGGCCCAAAACACTACAGAGGCGGAATACATGGCTATGACCGACGCGGCCAATCAAGCCGCTTGGTATCAGAGCTTCCTTGCGGAACTCGGGTACGAGGTCGACGACCCCATCCCATTGCATGGTGACAATAAGGGTGCCATTGACTTGGCCTTGAACCCTGTCACTGGGAGGCGATCCAAGCACATTGCCATACGGCATCATGTCATTAGGGAGTACATCGAAAAGGGGACCATCACCCTTATTAGAACCCCTACACTGGAAATGGTTGCAGACGGCTTCACTAAGTCACTCGCACGCACCCTGCTCCACCAACACAACGTAGACATGGGCTTGTGCTAGTCCTAGATTGCTGATCACGGGGAGATGTTGATAAGTGGCCTGAGCGCACTTAGCGGCTCAAAGGACATGCAGATAACGGACTGCTTTAGATTAGATATACAGGACTTGTAGATTAGATAGTTTTGATCTGTACAATCTCGGACTTCTTGTATTCTCTTATCTATGACATCACATATGTACATGACATCATGGACTCCTCTGGATTCCCCTTGTACTACGTCTTTGTACTTCCTTTTGTTCCTATCTTTATTGTGATGTCACTATGATATCATAGTCTGGACTTTTCTTGTTCTTTACGCCTTGTTCTCTGAATCAGTCCACTCCTTTGTCCGTGTCTAGAACAATGCGTCCTTGTATTTACTGTGACTCTGTGTTACTAGCGTCACCCTCTGTAGCAGTATAAGTAGTGTACCCTGTACGCTCTGGCACCACACCAGTTCTCATCTGTTGTGTGCCAGGTATGTCTTATCCTCTGTATAAACACCAGTTCTCATCTGTTGTGTGCCAGACTCTCCATCTGCTTCACTTGCAAGACTTACTCTGTTGCTGCTTCAAGCCTACCTGCATATCTCACCACAGTTTCCCTTGTCACTGTGAGTATGCCCTTCATGTATGCTGTTCATCACGTGTTAATTCGTGTGGTACGACTTACTATCGAGACAAACACACTTACTGGTACCTATCCCTCGGAACACCCATCAGGATGCGCGTCTAACTTGTTGTTTAGCCGGCTTGGCCATCACGACCCTTGTGCTTTATGCCGCCTTTCCCGTGAGTAGGACCGAGATAGGCTACGACCCATCTTCTGACGCGATCACATCATTATTCCCAGGATAAGCTATATTATATGTACATGTACGTTCTCTTGGTTTGTCGCTGCGCCCATCTTCGCTGCCTAATGTGAGCAAAAGGACTAAGATCATTGGGAAAGTGTGAGCGACACATTATCCACCGTGTCCGAGCCACAATGCTGACACATATCTCAGGTACTCTAACACGCTCTTAGTGAGCCTCAATAATCGCATCTACTTCCGTGAACACAAACCACCCGGACATGGCGATAGCGCTTGCCTCACGGTCTCCGACCGAGTCCGCGCCACCGCACTATCATCCGGGTCCCTCCGTTTCGCCGTACCTGAGTCACAGTCGCGAACACCAACAGGTGACAATTCCCAGCTCTGCATCATTGTCGCCCAGACGGTGGAGCTAGGCGAGGGAAAGGGCGGCGACACCAGCATTCGCTGGTCTCCGGTAAGTAGAAACTCCCGTCACAGTTGTTATCAACGTTCTGAACGGCGCGGTTCACTATCTAGTCCCACCCTGGGAAATGCCATCTGCTTCCAGACGACCCCGAGTGTGTAATCGACACATTACACCCCTCTCACGGTCAATAGGACGAGGTGTACGGATTATGATGAAAAGTGGGTGGGGCCATTGCACTGGAGCTTACCCTTCGTTTTTTTACTTTTGATGTGACTTTCCATTGCATCGGTGGCAGATGCTGGCTTGTCGGGCTCTGTGCTGCGCATTGGGCACATCGTTATCCGAGTCATTCACGGTTCCGCATAGACCTATGTCTTTCCTATGTCCACAAAGTTTTCGTCCTCACATGATTCATGTGCGCGGTAGCTGTGCAAGAGGTACTTGGCCTCTCGCTTCTATCGCGACCGGCACGATCTTTGTTTTAATAGTGGATAATGGAGACAGTTTCCGGTTCGGTCCGATTCACTAGAACCGGACCGGGGTCGTCCGATTCTAGGAGCACCTACAATGTCGACAAAGCATCAGTATACCCACTACAGAGTCGTGAGTCACATCTACAAGTCCGGGTGCTGGTATCCTCGTTTCAAAGTGCTAGCTAAAGTGCTGGCCTGCCTTTGGCCCCTGCCCCGCCATCTTATCAATAGCAACACTACTGGTAATACCACACCAGGCAGTATACTTGCAAGCAGCTCACAAAAATTGAGCGCACCCGATAGCATCGGTTCAAGCGACGAAGATGAGAACGGAGCCACAGACGAACTTGTAGCCGGCTTTGACCGGTTCGGGGTACCACTGCGTGATTACGGTCTCAGTCCAAGTGGTGTGATCCGGTCGATTCGAGCTCCGCCAAATCACGACGCGCCCGCGCGCCACTTTGCCCGGGCAAAGTCGCGTCAACAATCGCCCAGATCACACTTTCTGGCGGGGGTGACGGGCAAAGTACATCGAGATCATGATATTCGCCCCACCAGGTCACATTTTTGAGCCATCAGATCACGAAAATAATCATGCCTTTTGGCGGGCGCTTCGCCTACTTTGCCTGGCCGCTTGGCCTACTTTGCCTGCACCTAGCACGACTTCTCCCAGGCGACTTCTCCCAGCCTTCTCCCACCGCATTCGCCCGAGCGCCCGAGCGCCCTGGGAGACCGTCGCTCCCGGTGGTCACTGCGCTTGGTCATTGCTTGTCGCTCGCGGTCGCTCGGGACTGCCACGCTCGCTTGGTGAGTCCTCTTTGTGGTCATCGGATTGAGAGCAGACGTTGATATGAGATTCCTAGCCACCCCTCTTCTCGTCGCCGCCGTCGACGCTGCCACGCACCGGCCTGCTTGGCTCTACGCGCCGGCCTTGCTTACTCAGACTCGGTACACCCTCCTCTCGTCACCCTCCTTTCGTCGCCATCGCCTCCCTCCCTCCCTCCCTCCCTCTCGAACCTCTCGGAACCGCTCGGCGAAGAGACGAAGAGAGCAGATGTCGCCAGTGCCGGCGCTCTTCTACTATCGGATCGATGACAGAGACCGACTCGGACTCGGTTGTCCTCTCCTCTCACAGTCGCCCCCGCCAATCCACACCACACCCCACCGGCGATCTCTCCCGGGCGTGGGCCAAAGCCCAAGATGTGTCATCTCTGCAAGAACGCGCAGATTCGCGCGCGACTCGTCGAAGACTCTGGAGACCTCGACACGATTGAAGGTGCGTATCCGAATAACCTCGTCTGCTCAAATAGCCTATCTCAACCACTTTCTTGTGCCTCAAGGCGTCTCGTTCTCGTTCCAACTCCCCCCATCGCCCGCGTGGGCCGAAGCCCAAGATGCGTCATCTCTGCAAGAACGCGCAGATTTGCGTGCGACTTGTCGAAGACTCTGGAGACCTCGACACGACAGAAGGTGCATACGAAAGCCTTCTTAAGATGTATCCGAATGGCATTGACTCTGGCATGAGTGCGAACGTGGCGATGGAGGGCGCTGTGTGCATGCGGTGATGTGGAGGCCTGAACAGTCAGAGTATGTAGGATGTACGATTCATTAGCAGCCTAAGGTAGCCTACTTTAACGAGAACAATGCGAGAGCTAAACTATGGTACCGTAAATATGAGTCCGAGCGGGAGAGTAGAGTATGTTAACGTGTTTTAATAAAAATAAGGAGGCATCAATCCTCCTCCATTGGGGCGCCGTCCCCAGGAGGGACGGACGCCGCTGTCGATCGGTCATCGTCGGTGCCTCCTGCGGCCGCAGTGGGGTTCGTTTTTGTTGGCGGGCTTTGCTTCTGCTTCCGGCCTTTTGGTTGGAGCTCGCGATGGAGCTGGGGAAGCGTTCGGTGGCCGCGCAGGCGCAGGTCTTCCAGCTCGTGGATGGCTTGCAGTGCCGTCCTGCCGTTCACTACACTCTCCTCGATGCGCCTGATAAAAAATTGGTACTGGGACCACTTGCGCCGGGCCTGGTGTGAAAGCGATGAGTTGGCCTCGTCAGCCGCGCGATCATCAACGCAAACGACGTACGTTCTCGTCGTTCCGGGGTCGCCACGCTGGGAGATGGCCCTTCATTGAGCGCACGTCCCTGCGGCAGCCCCACCGCGCGTCCACGAGTCTCAAGGGCGGCCGTTGCCCGACTCCTTCGATCCTCGCACCCTCGTCCCAGGACTTCCAGAGGGACAGGACGTCGGGATACTCGCCGAGGCTCCCTGGTCCCCAGCAATCCCACAGGAGAGTGGGCTGGGCGATGCGTTCGAAGATCGAGTGCCACCCACAGCTCACCGGAGTGAACGTCGGATATTGCGCGTGAGACTGGTCGGCCCTGTTGAAGAATGCGGCCGCGGAGGGGAGGATGATGTCGAATGGGGTGGGAGGAGCCGTCGGTCCCGGTGAGAGCCTCAGGACGTTGAAATGACGGTTGTTGGTGTCGATGGCGACGACGCAGAGGTCGTTTGGGGCAGGCGTGGGCATGGCGGGCATGTTGACGATGGGGCGATGTGCGGTTCCAGCACCCACGGGCCAGCGGGAGGCGGCAAGGGGCTGGGGACACTAGGTGCACCAGGAGCGATCGGGCGCTGTTCGTGGAGGTGGCCGTCATTGCTGGCTGGGGTTGCGTGGCGCCCACAATGCATGCACGGCGACGACGGGAGGTCCGATCTGTGGGCCGCCGGTGACTCTTCCTCCGTCTCCGAAGTCGAGCTGGCAGCCCAAGTGGCCAGCGGCGACGAATCCAACACACCTTGCAACGCGCCCGATTGCTTGCGCGATGGAGAGAGGGACTCGGAGAGGGTGTCGAGCTGCGCTGTCTGTCCACGCAGCGCAGACGCGACCACTTTATTGTGCGCTGCGATGGACATGAAGGCCATCTGCGTGTTCGCCTTGGAAAACGCAGAGGCGATCGCGGCCTCTTCTTCAAGCTCGCCCTCCGTGCCCGAAATGAGGCCCGGCCAAGCGTTGAGGAAGGTCTTCGCGCCAGGGCATGCGAAGACCTTCATGCGGCGGAACAGGGCGCACTCCGGGAAGCGTTCGTAGATCGCACCGCACACCTAGAGGGAGGGAGGGAGTAAGCTGACAGTCGCGCGAAGAAGAGAGAAAATCACGCACCCGCCAGAAAAAGGGACGAAGCTGCTGAAGCAGCTCGAGGAAGTTGACGACGCCCTGGTTCACCCGTGACCCTGGCTTTCAGCTTCGTGAGCGCGTCCTCCACTGAAGGGGAAGAGCATTCGTCTGAAGCTCGCCCGGCACCGGAATTCGGGCCCACGGAACGTGGTAGGCCTCGCCAACGAAGAAGCCCGCGAGCGCGACAACGGCCTGGAGGTGCAGTCGGTCAACAAGGTTAGTTGTGCTTCGGTGCGAGTGCCTGCGCTCACCGACTTGGGGATCTTCGCCGCAGTACACCTCGCGACGGGTGTTGCTCGCCCAATGGCCGATCCCGTCGATCTCGTCCATTGTCACGCTTGAGAGGGAAAGGAAGGGGGTGAGCACGCGAGCTGCTTTCGGGGGGCCGGTACATACCCCATTTCCTCGAGGACGCTCGGCATCGTGCGACGCGCGAGATGCAGCTTCTTATTCGACTTGATCGTTGTGGCCTTGAGGAACGTTGTATACATTTTGCGGAGGGTGTCGGGGCTGCACGCGTTTCCGACCGTCTTGCCGAACATCAGTTTGATCTGCAACAAGTCGTCGTAAGTGGGCCGAGGAGGAGGGGGGAGGAGTCGGAGAGTGCCACGTACCGAGCGCCACATCGACGGGGAGGACCAGTCCCATCCAGGGGTCTTCGCACACAGCGCTTCTTGGTCGAACGCGAAATGGAGGAAGATGGCGAGCGCACCGATCGAGCATCGCAGAGGCTCGCGGTGGGGCAGGACGAAATTGTAGTCTGGCTCTCGTTTCTGAAATGAAGTGGCAGCCGATCTGAGCTCAGGGTCACGCCGTGCGCTCGGGGGGGGAGAACACGCACCCCAGGTTTCGGAACCTTCATCTCGTGATAGAGCGAGAGGACACCGAAGAGGTAGCGGCCCACGCCAGGCCGGCGACCGTTGATCGGCATGTGTTCTGGGACAGAGAGCTGGAACGGCTGGAGGCAGCTCAGAAGCAAGTTGACGAGCTCGTCGCCGCGGTTCAGCGTGGTGCACTGCCACGTCCAGCAAAAGTGGGCCTTGATGATTGAGGGCACTGACATGACCGCCGTTCTCGTCAGCGTGGAGCGAAACGTGGGGCCAAAGGATGGGCGACGTACACTGATCGAGCTGGCTGAATATGGACCTTGTGACTTGTTCGAAGTGCTCCGGGAACAGCTGGGAGTCCAGGATCGTGTTTTCGCTGACATCGAAGTCCTCGTGCCTGCCAAAACAAAACAAAAAGCGAGGTCAGCGAGGTTCCCCTTCCGTCCCGGGGGGTAAGCTTCCGTACTCGAGCTGCAGGCGCTGCGCTTCCACCATGAGCGCGCGGTAGAAGTCCGAGCTGCGGTTGGACGACGCTGGGCGGTCAGGCGTCGAGCGTTCGGTCGTCATCGACCTGACGACGCCGGACACGGCCCAGCATCGTCATCACCTTCTTGAGGGAGGCCTGCCGGTGATCAGGGTATTCGTGAGCTCAGCTCGACAGGGTCGACGTCTGCACTCACAGACGAGAGCCGTTGGTTGTTGTTGTCTTGATTCTCGCCCGTTGTCGTCAAGAGCCGTCGTGTGGCCGCGTACTTGAGGTATGCCATCGAGTGATTCGCGTCAACGATGACGTCGGGGATGATCCCCGCCGCGATCGCGCTGGGAACCCATCGCTATCATCGGAAGCGGACAGTCAGCAAACGAGCGGACGCCGGTGGGCAGCAGGGCTCACCTTCCAGAGCGAGAGCACGCTCTTCTCGGTCTGGCGCCCGCTCTTTCGCCGGGCTTGTAAGATGTAGTTATCGATCTGCACGTGGAAGGCCCGGTCAATAATCAGTGCCGGTCGGAGACACTGGCATTCCCGGGTACACCGCACTCACCCAGGCCTTAGCAGACGAGACTGCGTGATCGGGGTAGAGAGCGTCAGAGAAACGCGGTCGTGGGGGATGTAATCGCCGAGGTGGACGAACCTGGCGTTTCGGTGTCCATCGCAGCGGGACTCCCGCCTCCATCGTTATCGCCTTCGCCTTCGCCGTCTTCGTCATTGTTGTTGTTGTTGTTGTTGTCGTCATAGTGGTTGTCGTTGCCGTTGCCGTTGTCTTTGCCACGCGCCGCGCTTTCGAACGATTCTTGCAGCTCGCGTGCGCCCTCCTCGGCAAGCTCGCGGCCGAGCGCACGCTCGTGGTCACTCTGAGGAGCGAGGCTTTGGGTTTCGCGTGAGCGCGGGGCCAACGGGGAGCGGAAGAAGGTACTACTCACCTTGCACCCGAGGAGGAGGCATCGTGCTCGTCGAGGCGAGCGATCAGCGCTCCCTTGATCCCTCGTCCGGCAGGCGTCCTTCAACTGGGCGACAGAGCGCTTGGAGCTGAGGAGAGTCGGGTCAGCAAACAGGGCGGTCCCCGTGACGCGGCCAGCTTCGACTCACTATGCTAATCGTCCTCCATCAGTTGCTGTTGCGGTCAAGGGTGTGTCTGCAAGCGTGAGCGTGAGGGGAGCGCGACGAGACGGCGTGAGTCGCAACGGCTCACCGCGTGAGACCTGGGACCTCTTCTGAGTTTGGGCGGGGCCAGAGGCAGGCTCCCTGGCTGCGATTTCTTCACGAACTTGGCCTGAGGATGGGGCATGGTGTCAACAAGCGGTCGTGCAGCCACAAGGCAGGTGGGAGAAAGCGGACTTAGCGCTGCCACGTTGCCGTCACTGTAACGCCGTCACTGACGTTAGTCCGACTTGGACTTCGTAGGGGCGTAGAACGACTTAGCGGAGATCGTGACTCATATAGTCACGTGACAATAATACACGGTCTCGTTAGACACGTGATTACGAAGGGCACTAGGGCTTGATCCACTAGGCGTAAATGATGTAAGACGACTTCCTCTACTAGAGGCAAGCGAGCGACAAGTCCGATGAGAAGAAGGCACTGAAGGAGAGAGAGGAACGTGGTGACGATTCAAGAAGACCAAGATGGCGAATCTTGGTCTTTGCGTGCTCCTACTTATACATGAAGGGGATAGCTTTAAAGCTCCCCTGTGAACTCCGAGACAAGTCGCGTAAGTAGCTCGAACCCTACTACGGCGATACTAGGAATGAGTCATGGTACACTAGCATGTGATACCACGACCGCTGACTGATACTACTGTCCGTGACCGATTACTGCTTACGAGGGAGCCACAACCGTATTCGTAAGTGTCCACAACGGAAACCGTTACATCACCCCCTTTTCAGCTGCGACACCCACGGCGCCAAACCGGTCCGATGCCTCCCATCCACCCCTGTTGCTTCTCTCCAATGCGCTCCACGATGTCCGCCATCTCGAGACGGAACTTGCTGCGAGCGAGCTCCCCTTTGACCTCGCCGAGGGCGAGGGCGAGGTGGTGAAGGCGCTGTTCGATGCGCTCAGCCTCCTGCGTGTAGGACTGGTGTTGCGTTTGAGCCTCTGGAGTACCCCCGCGAGGAGGATAGCCACGCGTACAGCGTCACAACCAAGGAAGAGTTGCTAGACTGGGTGAAGAATGGCGACCAGACGTACTGCGATGTGAGTCCCTCGCCGGAGTAGAGGAGTGGAAGACGGCCGTCACGTGACCCTGGCACGTGGCCCGCCTCGACTTGTCCAGAAGGGTCCGGATGAGCTTGTGCCCAGACCGGCCAATAGCGTGTGATGCGGATCGTGACTCGTGACTGATGTGACTGCTGATCGATGATTGATCGAGAGCCTTATGCCATTGGATACTCGTATTAGGGTTCGCGGCTGTGTATTAGGGTTGCTGGGCTTCAAAGCTCCACCCCTTGTGTATAAGTAGAAGGACGTCTGCGTGTAGACTCCTTAGCTTTGATATCTTGAGGAATACCTTCCATTTCCTGCGCCTTAGCTCCTAGTCCCTGTGTGTGTGCTTGCCTCTTCGCCGTCATCAGCTTTCCGCTATAAGTCGTACGCCGACTTCTCCTTCATCATTCTCGACTTCTGTACCACCGCTGCCTCTGCTTGGCCTCAAACCTCAGCAAACTGGTCCCTAATCCAAGTCGGATTGATACGTCCCGGAAGGAATGTAACAACCGGAATCTGTGTAACTCAGCTTTGGCCGACACGTCCCGCAACTCGTTCACCGCCATGTCCACCCGATGCCGGTTGGCGTGCCCCACCGCGAACACGACCAGGTCCTCTGGTGTGTAGTGAGGTTTGCCACGTTCGCGGACCATGGGCTCCGCGTATAGCGGCTTCGAGTATACCTTGTCGCTGTCGTCGACGAGGGCGATGACGCGGGGGTCAGCCGCCATCACCACCTGTACGTAGGCGGCTTGGCGCGTGATCCCCTGCGCGTCGGTGATGAGATAGTGGACGAAGTCGTCCGCTTTGTTGACTTTGTAGCCCGTGGGGGGCTTGGCCGAGCTGCCGAGGCGGCGCTGCAGGCGTATGGTGGGGTGAAGTGGGGGTGCATCGAGGCGGACATCTCCGCGGTAGATGGGGCGACCCAGCGAGTCGCACGCGTAGGGGGTTTCGGTCGTTGCGTCAGAATCGCGGGTGGTGAGAAGGTCTGGGTGCTCAGCTGGGTACCATTCCCTCAACTCGAGCTCCGGCTGCTCGTACACTGCGCTTGCAGCGTCGCGGTGAACGCGGCTCGCCGCTGCAGGATCCTCGTCCACCTGGTCACCGCCGCCAGTAGCTGCTCCTCCTTCCACTGCTGCGCGGTTGGCCTCCAGTCCCGCGTACGCATCCACTCCTGCCAGCGCAGCGTCGCGGGCGTGGGCGTCTTCTTCTTCCGTCCGGTATTCGATTCGTACCGGGAGAGGTCGAGGTGAGGAAGTCTCACTGTCTGGGAGAGCTGCACGAAGCCGATGCACTTCGGCCTCGGTGAGGGGCGCGGCGTTGAGACGCTGCCCTTCCTCGGACATGAGCCAGTAGGTGGCGGGGTTGTTGGTGCTGTCGTGGTAGCTGGCCGGGAGAATAGAGGCGAGGGCCTCGACGAGCTCTTGATGGGTGATCGGTCCCGTGTTTCGGGCAACCTCGGCGAGGACGTTGGTGGCGGTGGGAAGAGACATGAGTATGGAGGAGAGGAATCCAGTGTGAGGAGATGAGGGGGATGTTGCTCCTCGTCGAATCTGCGTCCCTTTTATGTGCTTTGTTGACTGGGTTCGACCCCGCTCGAAGTCCGCTATCGCGTCATCCGCGAATACATTGTCCTTGTTGACCCACTGATTGTCCGAGTCGGAGTAGCCTTTCCATTGCACGAGGTACTGCAGGCGTCTTCCTTTGCCGAACCGCCGAACATCTAGAATCTTCTCGACCTCGTATTCCTCTTCTCCGTCGACAAGATCCGGTGGTGGGCGCTGGAAGTTTTTGCCATGTATGGCTGTTTCTTTGTAGGGCGTGAGAAGATCGATGTGAAACACTGGATGAATGCTCCACTGCGTGGGAAGTTCTAGGCGATACGTGACAGGGGACATCACCTGAGAGATCTGAAAGGGGCCGTGTCGCCGTGCTGCGAGTTTTGCCGTGGGCTGATTGGTGCAGAGATGACGCCCTTCCAACCAAACGTAATCCCCTTGTTCAAAACGGGGAGTGTCCTTGTGTTTGACCCACATCGCCTGGGCCTTCTTCATCAATTCCCGTGCTTCCATCCGTGCTTCTCGGAATTGTTCGAGTCTTTTGGTCACCTGTGGTATGGGTGACGGCTTATCCAACCAATCAGCGCGTGGATCGTATCCCATGAGCAGCGAGAAGGGGGACTTCTTTGTTGACTCGTGGGGCCAGTTGTTGTGCGCGAATTCCGCTATAGGGAGTAGGGGCGCCCAGTTATCTTGCCGCTCGTTGGCCCAGAAGCGCAGATACTGTTCTAGCCATTGATTGGTGCGCTCTGATTGTCCATCGGTGCGTGGGTGATAAGCGGTCGAGATATTCTGCTGGATGCCTAAAATGCGGCATAGTTCGCGTGTGAACTTCGACGCGAACCGGGGGTCTCGGTCGCTGATAATTTTGGACGGTAGTCCGAACCTTCGGAATACATGAGTGACGTACAGGGCGGCCGTCCCCTCTGCGCTTATCTCTTCTCTGCAGGGGATGAATATGGACGCTTTCGAGCAGTCGTGGTCGGTTACGGTGAGGATGGAGTCTTGTCCCTCTGATTCGGGGAGTTTGGTGATGAAGTCGAGGGCGATGGTTTCAAACGGGTTGGCGTCGACGACGGGTGTGATGGGGACGAGGGGAGCGCGTATAGGGCGATTGTTCACCTTGTGTCGTTGACAGTCTGCGCATCCTTTCACGTATTCGCGGACGTCGTTCTTCAATTCCGGCCACCAGTACCTTCGTTCCACTAGCCGTGTGGTACGTGCAATTCCAGGATGTCTGTGTACGGGGGGGTCGTGATGAAGGGAGATGAGTGTTCGTTTGTCCGCTGTTGTTCCCGTGACCACTCGTCGGCCTTGGCGATACCAGATACCCTCGATTTCTTTGAGTTGTTGTGGGTCTTTCCAGTAGCGAAGGAGATACTCATCCTGCGGTGGCTCTTCGGACGGTTCAATCTGTAGGGCACGTACAAGTATCCGTTCGGGGAGTACGATTACTCCTTCGTTGTCGTTTTCTCCTTGGTCGTAGTCGGGTCTTCGAGATAGTGCATCTGCTCGTCCGTTGTTTTTCCCTGGTATGTGGTGAATCTCGAAGTCGTACTCCATGAGCTCGAGTACTTCCCTGGCTACTCGTCTGCTTATCTTTTGTGGGCTCTTCCAGTATTGGAGGTTCATGTGGTCCGAGAAGATCTTGATCTTGTGTGGTGACCCTGCTAGGAAAGGCCTCCAGTGTCGCAGAGCTTTGACGATTGCCAGTAGTTCGAGGTCGTAAATGTCGTAGTTTCGTTCTGCTTCGTTGAGGGTGGAGGAGTAGTATCCGATGGGGTGTCGTTTCCCATCCGCCTTCTTCTGCAGTAACACTGCTCCCAGGGCGAATCCGGATGCGTCTACTTCGAGTTCGAATTGGTCTGTGAGTGTCGGATGTGCGAGTACCGGTTCTTCGGTGACTAGGGTTTTGAGCTTTTGGAAAGCGCATTCTTCTTCTTCGGCCCATGTCCACTCGGCGTCCTTTCTCGTGAGTTTGTTGAGTGGTCGTGCGTATGTGGCAAAGCCACGAATGAAGAGCCGGTAAAAATTACAGAAGCCGAGGAAGGAGCGTACGTCACGGACCTTCGTAGGCCGGGGCCAGTCGCGAATGCCCGAAATTTTTACCGGGTCCATGCGTGTCACCCCCTTTTCAAGGATTACCCCCAGGTAATCCATTCGCGGTTGGTGGAAGAGGCATTTCTTGAGCTTGAAGTAGAGGTCGTGTTCGAGGGCGACTGCGAGTACATCCTGGACCGCGCGTATGTGGGCTTGTAGGTCGGCGGGATCGCGGGTAGCTATTCCGATGTCGTCCATGTAGACGCGTATGATGGTACCGAGAAGTTCGTGTTTGCGGATGGTTGGTCCGAAGATTTCGTTCATGAACGCCTGGAAGGTTGCTGGGGAGTTGGTGAGTCCGAAGTACATGACCCTGGGTTCGTAGAGGCCGTATCGTGTTTTAAAAGCCGCTTTCGGTTCGTCTCCAGGTTTGATCCGTATATTGTTGTATCCCCAGCAGACGTCCAGCTTGGTATAGGTGTGCGCGTGTCCTAGGTCCGTGATGAGTTCCGAGATGAGCGGTAAGGGGTATTGATTCCTAATGGTGCATGCGTTGATACGGCGGTAGTCCTGTACGGGGCGTAGTTTTCCGTCCTTCTTTTTAATGAAGAAGAAGGGAGATGCGTACGGGGATTTCGACGGTCAGATATACCCCTTTTTCAGCTGTTCGTCGAGGAATTCTTTCAACTGGCCGTCTTCTTCTTGGGTCATCGGGTAGACTTTGCAGTCGATCATCGCTGGGGTGTTGGGCTTGAACTCGATGGCATGGTCCCACAGACGCGAAGGCGGGAAGCGGTGCGACGCTTCTTCGTTGAAAAGCTTGGCAAACTGTTGGTAGGACGCCGGTAATTCCACCTCCTGGGTGTGTTGCCCTGCTTGGATCGCGAGTTCCGTCGCCGTGGTCCGTAGTTGACACTGTTCCTCGAGTTCGAGGAGGATGTCGCTTTTGTCCTCCTCGGTAACCATTTGCCCAATTACTGTTTGTGTCGGAGTGGGATGTATCGAGCGAAGGACTATTGGCATGGCAGCTTCGTGGATGACGGCGTGAGTCCAGCTTATCATGGGCTCATACGTGGATAGCCAGGGATAGCCTAGGACCAGGTCCTCGTCGCCGATGTCCGTGACGAGGAATCGCATCACTTTGCGGATTCCTTTAGTCTGTACATCCAAATCGGTATAATGCGTGATAGACCCAGCTTGGTTTTCTGTTTGTCAATATTATATATTTTCCTGGGGCGTTCTAGAGCCTGCAACCCCAATCCCATTCGTTTGGCGAATGCGGGACGTATGAAGTTGTCGGTTGCCCCCGAGTCTACTAATCCTTTAACGTCGGCCATGGCATAACTTGTGCGAATCGATACTGGAATTCGAAGCGAACGGTAGCGAGTCATGATTACAGAGTTACAATTAACCGCCCTCACCCAGGCCGATGGGTTTAGGCGTCCGGAAAACCCTCTTTTCCCCATAGGTCCTGAAGGACCATGTCTTTTACTTCGTCGCTTTCCCCTTTGATATTGCTTAGCCAATTTTGGGCGCGTTGTTGTGGGGTCGTTGCGGCTGTTCGTGCGGTTGTGGGCTCTTGTTCTTGGGAGTAGTAGTCCGTTTCCGCGGTTCGGCTGGTTGATGGGCGAGTCCATTGACCGCGTCTGGGCTGCCTTGGCTGCGTGCAGTCACGTGAGAAGTGTCCGGTCTTGCTACAGTTATAGCAGATGACTTCCCTCATGTCTCGGCGTTGTACGCCTCTCCCTGTTCCTCTGCCTCGTGGGATGTATGTAGTGGGTGGTCGGTTGTAGTCTCCTACTTCTGCGACGCGGACTCGGGTTCAATCCGCGGAGGTGTCCATCGCGTTTGGGTCGAAACGCAGGTGATTGTTACGGGGTGGTGGCGGCGGCATCCATCCTGTTCTTGGGGCGATCCACCTTGGTGCACCGGGCAGCGGTGCCGGGGTGCGGGACGTCCGGTTGATATTGAGACGGGCTTTCATGTGGATGAATTGTTTCTGCCTTCGTAGTGCGCTTGCCTTCCATTCCTCGAATGATCGAGGTTCGTCGAGCTCGTAGATCTTTGTGAACAACGCTTGGGGTAATCCCGCCGTGAACCGGTCGATTGTTTGTGGGTCGTTAAGGCGATAGTGAGCTCGTCGGGCTAGTTGTTCAAACTTTGTGACGTACGAGTCAATATCCTCGCCGTTCATTCTGAAGCCTCTTTGCAGTTCCGCCTGGGCTTGTTCTTCTTCAAGCGTGTTCGCGAACCTTCCTCTGAATTCTTGCGTGACGTGGGTCCATAGTTGCCCGTCGTATTGGTCGGTTCCGTTTCGTACCGTTTCGTTGAGCCATTCGAGCACGGACAGGGTCCATTCGCTGACGTTGAGTCCTTTGATGAATCCCAGGAAGAGAAGGGATCGTCGATAGCAGTTCAGGAAGATGGGCGCGTCTAAATTGGTGCCCCAGTAAATGTGCCATTGTGTGAGGAAGGTCTCGTACTTGGTTCGATCTCCGTCAAAGACGGCAGGCGGGTCGCCTGACAATCTGTCGGATCCTCGTGGGAGGGCCTCTGGCGGGGGGCCGACGTGGGGTACTCTGGGTGGTCCTCCTCCCCCGCCTCCTCCGGGGAATCCTGCCCCTGGGAAGTGGACTGAGGGCCTTCGTCTGGGAGGGTCGTCTTCTGGTCCTCCAGGTCCCGGCGGGTCTGGTCGGTCGGGTCCCACCGCTCTGTATAGGGCGGCGTCATCTGCTGTCATGCGGTGTCCCGTTTCAGGGTGTATTGGGAGGAGAATGGCTTCTGCTTCGATTTGGATCCTTCGAGCCTCAAGTTGCGCCGGGTCTTCGAACGTTGTTGTTATGGTCGTCATGTCTGCGGGGGATCGTACTTGGATTTGTTCTGGTTCTGCGATGTGGAGGGACTCAGCTCTAATGATCAACGGTCCCGTTTCTTCTCCGTGTGAGCTTTCCTGTTCTTCGGTAGTGGAATCCCCACTGTCTTCGTCTTCGGAAGGGGCTGGGGTACGGGGTTCGGAAGTGCTTGGGTCGTTGTCTACGACTCCGTCAATTGGTCCCCAGTTTTCTCTTGTGGGTAGGTTTCTTGCGTCGATGTCACAGTTGTAGTTTCGTCCAGTGGGTCGTACGATGTCCCACCTATTGTCGATAGGGTTCCACGTGACCTCAGTCCAGCACAGGTGGTCGAAGTTAAACTCGATTGGGCGGTACCGTGTGGGTCCTGATGCGAAATCTACGAAATATCCTGTGTCTCCTCGATACTCTTTCCACCTTGCTGCTTCGAGGAAGCGGACTGGTACGTTGCGATCTCCTCTTCGTTCCAGGCTATACGGCCTAAAATCTCTCCACTGGTCTCTGGTCGTGAACGCCACGGTGATGATCTTGGTCTTAATGTAACGCCGTCACTGACGTTAGTCCGACTTGGACTTCGTAGGGGCGTAGAACGACTTAGCGGAGATCGTGACTCGTATAGTCACGTGACAATAATACACGGTCTCGTTAGACACGTGATTACGAAGGGCACTAGGGCTTGATCCACTAGGCGTAAATGATGTAAGACGACTTCCTCTACTAGAGGCAAGCGAGCGACAAGTCCGATGAGAAGAAGGCACTGAAGGAGAGAGAGGAACGTGGTGACGATTCAAGAAGACCAAGATGGCGAATCTTGGTCTTTGCGTGCTCCTACTTATACATGAAGGGGATAGCTTTAAAGCTCCCCTGTGAACTCCGAGACAAGTCGCGTAAGTAGCTCGAACCCTACTACGGCGATACTAGGAATGAGTCATGGTACACTAGCATGTGATACCACGACCGCTGACTGATACTACTGTCCGTGACCGATTACTGCTTACGAGGGAGCCACAACCGTATTTGTAAGTGTCCACAACAGAAACCGTTACAGTCACCAGCGACAAATGTGGAAGGTGTTGCCGGCGCTGGCCGATTGGATGAGACGCGGAGAAGCGCGGGGTCGATGACGGCGTTGCAGTTTCCAAAGGACATGGCTGGCCAGCGAGCGATGCGATGGCGGTGCGGATGCGAGATATATGCTCGTCACTGCCCACCCCTGTCTGACCCAATGACTCAGAAAAAATCTGCCCCGCGCTTGCGCGCGGATATTCCCATTTTGGTAATGTGGCGGATTACCCTATTTGGGGCGGTCGACCTCTTTTCCGCTGTTTTGCGGGGCACAGTCGAAGTCACAGCACGTTCGTGATTGGCCCGCCAGATCACATGCACCAAACCGTGATTTGCCGCGTCGGACTTCGCTTGATCTTTCTAGGTCTCACCCTCAAGGTGTAGGGGTCTGTCGCACCACAGCCACGATTAGTCATAGAGCCACTGCTATATGCTATACCGTGGTCGCAAGGACTACTCGTCATACCAGCTAATAAACCGAGCTCGCCAGGGGGCAGAGTGCAGGTGCCACTGGCCAAATCTTGGCGAACAGGCGGGTACCGGCGCCGATGGGAGCGTTGGAGGACTTGGAACATAGGACACTATAAATGCTGGACCGCAAATAGAAGGCTTACAGATTCGCAAGCGCACGCGCTTGGACACCTCTGCGGGTAAAACTATCGAATTATCTATTGTCATTGAGGAACAGCCTGAAGAAACCGAAGACTGGCGTGCAATACGTGCGCTTCTTGCTACAGAAGGAGATGACAGTCACGAGGTGGTGCGGCACTGCTGCTCGGGATGGGCTGGAACCCAGGAGAACACGCCAGCAGGAACAAGAAACGCGGAATCGTCGAGCCCTATCTACCTCCCTCACGATGTTCGGTGATGGAAGCGGCGAAAGGCACAAGCTTTCACGTCCTAACCGCAAATATGAGTCAAAGAGTTCGTCGTCTCTCTCGCAGTCCCCGTCGCACGGCGGTTCTAGGAAGCCATTGCCGTCGGAAAGGGAAGGAAGGTCCAGAACCAACTCCGAGAGCGTGGCCGTGAGTGGGATCAGAACACATAGATCGTGATCGGAGCGGGAAAAGTAAGACTGGGACAGGGATAGATACTGTGATAGAGTTGGCAAGCTCCATTCTGATCGCCGTGGCCGATGACGTAGAAACTCTATATCTTTCGCCCTTTAAGTCTAACTTCCTCCTGCGGTGCTTTCTTGAAAATTTTCTGTGGGCCTTCGAGTTCGGCGGCTGAGTCACTGCTTCACTGCTTCAACACACCTGAGATCAATGAAATACGTTGTATTTCTTGGAGCACCCTCTCCCTCGAGTACGAGTACATCTAGTGATGACGGTAGAAGCTCCTATCAATGGCACACAGTCACTCCTACCCCTGATCCATCTCAGGCTCAATTATCAAAGAAAATGAACCTCGAGCTTTTGCCAATCATGTACCCTTCTTCCGCGCTTGACGCTGCTAGTCGACGCATCTCAGCTATGTACGAGAACATCATATTTGGGGACGAAGATGAGGACGAAGGGGATACTCAGGTAGTTGAAGAGGACTTGACCCGCGATATTAGGGGTATGCCAGTGGCAATCATTTCCGTATCTACAACCGACCTTGACTATACGATCCCCAGATCGAACGACCTGGGTCGCGACAACACAACCCGAAGGCAGGAAGCGAATTCGCGAGCAGACCACCGCTGGATGCTTCGACTTCACATATGCAATCACCGTTGCAGGATCTCGAGACCCAAGACAGCTACTGCTATTCTGATACCTCGTCGATCGCACGGTTTCCAGAGTTTCAATTCTCACTTAGCGCTTTGTCGGCGCTGGCCTCGGCGAATGGGAATGTGTGTCTGCTCCTCACCGTGCTCGAAGTTGATGGACCCGACGACGTGACCATTCGGCGGGGACCAGATACTGGACGCGTCATCTCCGTGCTGCGTCTCATCCTTGGCGACGAAACGAGCACAATATGTAAGCTCACCGCATGGCGGGAAATCGCGGAGACGTGGGGCGGCGCGACACAAGCAGTAGGCATGCGTCGCGGCGATGTGGTTTATTTTGAAAGTGCGTCTGATTGTGCTACCCTCCGAGCCTGCTGACTGATCCGGACTTGACGATCGGTATGTTACGTTCACATTTAGACATAATGGCTACCACAGCCAGAGACGACGGTGTCGCACCGACGCTGGCCCTCACCGCGTCACCGAACCTCCGGTCGCGCGCAGAGATCTGTTACCGCACGATGCCACGCACCTCCGTTCCAGCGGACCTACGCTTGCGGCCGGACCTGCGTCTCGGAACGAGCGACGCTGCCGTGCGCCGCGTAGCAGCTGTCGTTACATGGTTCGAACGGATGGCAGGCCTCAGCTTTGGCATTCAGGGGGCCCAGACTGGCAGCTCAAAGACTCCATGAGACCGGCGTCATTCATTACAGTATGGAGGTGGCGGCCACGTGTCGCTTGTGACGGGATGAGGCTGTCCTCCGAAAACTCGATCACTCGCCGGTGCCGCTTTGGCGAGCCAGGCCTCCAGCCTCCATTATGTCGTGACAATGCAGCGTCCACATCATGGTCACGTCCTCACGAGGCAGCCCACGCTTAATGCTCGCGGCCGCTGCCACGAGCTATATAGGCGACCAAACACCCCCCGTGCCCTCCCCCCCCAGCGCAATATAAGTAGAACCTGCCTGCCGCGGTGCGGCGTCTGCGTTTTCGTTTCCAGAAATTCCTTCCTTCTGCCACGCGATGCGTGTTTCTGCTCCCCGCCTCGGCCAGCTCGTCCACCTTCTCTCAGTAAACCCTGCCGCTGCATTTATGCACAAAACCATGTTCGCAGCTCTGCGCCGCCGTCGGGACTCCTTCGACAGTCGCACCGTAATGCCCTCCCCCACCAGCCCCGACTCCGATGCCAAGTTCGACGTTGAGACAGTCCCGGACGATAGGACCCTCGTAGAGTCGGAGTCCAGGCGCAACTCGACTCCCCCCGACGAAGTAGATCTAATATCGTTCAGCGATGTGCGCGAGGATGAGGTGCGCCTTAAGAGCCAGAACCCAGCGGGCGATCCGTTCTTTCCCTCGAAGCACCCTGGCAAACCGGCGCTACACCCTATCATCTATCCACTCCCCACTGCCGAGGACCTTCTCACACACGGACTGGCACCACCGCCCCCGACCAGTGACGCCCCCGACCCCGTCACCCCACTATTCTGTATTTCTCGGACTCTATCTCCTCCTCCTGCACACTACAAACGAAAGCGTGCACGCATCATTTCAAGCCCCGATCACGACATCGATCCAAACCAGACGTCTATTAGGTGAGTCCGCTCCCTCCCTTTCTGCAGGCAGAAAAGGTACTGACATTCCCACGTGCAGACTGGACATTGATCCACACGCGCCGTTGCGGATTCCCGTTCTGACCATAACTTACTCACCTGTAATATATTGTTTATTTAATATGTACCGTACACTATCTCCATCTTACAAATAATCGTAATAGAAAAATTGCAGTTTGCGTATGCTCGCTCGCGTCTTCTCGTCGTGCTGTTTTCATTCGCGGGTATTTCGGAGTATGTCATTTCTCTGGCTTCTTGGGCCACTGGTGCGGTCGAGTCCGAGACACATTGGCCGAAATGAACGCGAGGTAAGAGACTAGCACATAGGGAAATCAAGATACCCAAAGGAGTCCTGCAGAGTCGCGCATGGCGATCGAACTGCGTGTCGAGATCGAAGTTGAGCCGAGAGCGAAATCACAGGCCGAAATCGCGGGACGCCCCTGTATTGTAAACCGGCCACAGGAAGAGAAGTCCCAGCTTTGTGATCTTTGACGATCGTCAGTCAATAGGAACATGACTCTCCGTGTGATATTTCGCATCATGGTGAACTTGTGTCTACGCGTCGGGATATAGAATATCCCCATCCTGCAGCCGCAGCTTTCGGAGAATAACTAGCTGTCAGCCTGTCGCTGCGCCATTGACAAGCGTTGGAGACACAAAGTGAGGACGCCACGTGCATGGGCCAAATGATAGCCTAAATCGCATCCTCGCCGGCTCGCTTCCATGGTGTAAGAGGGGAAACGACGATCGGCATAATCTCCACCACCTTCGGTCACCGGGAGACTAGGCAGCACAGCTGTTGAGAGACAGCCGAAAACACGACGGAACTGACCCTACGTATCACGTTTTCCGACTGGAAGACACCACACTTCCGAGGATTTCGCACACAGCCTTCGATGCCTTCTGCCTCGAACATCAGCGGGTGCACGCATTCGGTCGGCTCTCGGGGATATATCTCAGGGGTCAACCGGTCAACAGTGCTGTTTCAAAGAAGCCCATGGAGCTAGAAAGACAAGCAAAGGGGAGTCGAGGATCTGGGAAAGTAGAGAGTGAAAATAACGGCGACGACAGACCGAACGGTGCCCCTCTAGCGCAGCCAAGGTGCCGCAGTGGCGTGTCGCAGGTTGGTCGCAGGAGACCCTTCGTCCGGCGCCGTCAGTGTGACGTGTTGTCCTAAGCGTACTATGCTCGAATGACTCGAAGTTTTTACGCCACTTCATTTTGTGCAAATGCTGATCTCGTATTACCGCGTCACCAGGTCCAACGCCGCAGTTTGAACGCTGGGGAGCGGTGCCAGTGGATGCAAGACAATACTATGCATCGTCACACATCTGTGACATTTGTGACATCAACCCATCGCCTGCTCAGGCTCGGCGTCTGTTGCGTCGTAGCTACTAGACTACCCCCTCATCTACTCAATGAACCAGTTCCGCCATTTGTGTCAATGTAATCCTTGTCTAATCGAAGACAATTGCGGTGTGTTCGCAAGTCAGGTCTTCGCGTCGTTGTTTCAGCGCCGTTCTTGACAAGTTGCCGCGTTGGTCGGTGCACTCCCCTCTTAGTACCCAACCCTTCTCGCTGTTGTCCCGTGGTTCTCAGTGCCGTGACATGGTCTCCCGTGTGGTGGCTCTACCGTGACTGCTGCCCCTCGTAATTAAAGGTTTCGTTACAGGACTTGTGCAAGGACTTCAAAGACTGACCCTTGCGATGATGTCTATACTTCGTACTATATTACGGCATGCCAACTGTTGAAGAAATACCAAACACGATATATACAGTTGAGCTCGGGCTCAGCAGTTATGAGAACCGGGAACAAGAACAGGCAAGGGACAGGAATGAGGCGTAGCATGACCAATCACGTGATGTCGGTGGGGAGGGCCAATTTCAATATGTTTCAACCGAGGAACCAGAGATTGGACCCGTAGCCATAACCCGGCGGTGTATCAAGTCTATTGGTGCGAGGTTATTGGGTACGGATTCGTTGTACCTCACGTCGCAAAGACTCGAGTTCCGACTCGAGCCTCCGAGCTTCAAAAGCTCATCCAGGTATGCGTCGTATCTGAAACGGAGCAGCGGAACGTATGAGTGCAGGTTGGGAATGGCAAGGATGTACTTTGGGTGTCTAGGATTGCTGACTTCGTAGAGCAACTCGATCAAGGCACCGTTCTCGCTGTGGGGCTTCGGCACAATGTGGAGGTCGATTGTGGTGCCGGCAGGAGGGTGACCCAGCGGTTCCCAGTTGGACAGGGTGGTGCTCCACTTTTGCTTCACAGGTTTGTCATCCCAAAGGGTTGTGGGAGGCATCGCGAGGTTCCCAAGGAGAGAAGCGGCAAGTACACAGAGAGCCGGTGGGAACGCATAATTAAGGGCTAGAGATTCGAAGAGCAAAGCACAGAAATGTCAAGAGCCCAGCAGGGTAGCACTGGCAGAACCTTTATGGTGAACCGCGGGACTTTATATGGTACGATGTCAACACACAGTCAAGCAAGAGTGAACCGGTGAAGTCTGAGTGAGTTCAATCCAGCATCGTGAAGCATAAATTAAGAACCTTCCAAATGTGTATGCCCCTTTTGATATTAGCCAGGGTTTTCTATATGTGAGATGCTTGGATCTGCGAATGCGAGACCATATGTCATAGCCAATGTCGTAGTTTTTCTCCGCAGAGAATACTTAAAACCTTGGGCCCCGGCATTACGGACTGCTCGCGTGGCATTAGCCAAAAGGTGTTGTCGCGGTACAGCCTGGGGAAATCGACGGTAAGGGGGCATTTCCTCAGGCCTCGGGCTTTGGGCTTGACTTACAGTACGTAGGCCGGTGACCAGCCTGTTTACGAGAACTCGGAATTGAGATTGATGAGTCGCAGGCTGGCACCCACACGTGACACAAAATCAACGTTTTACGGCCACAACCGAAAGTCCGACGGTCTTCAACTCGACTGACAGCCTCAAGGATGGCCCGCCTTTTTTAGTTTCTGTGTCTTGTCGTTTGGACTCAAAGGACTGTAGAGTAGACGCACCAAAGACGCCATTCGCTGCCACACAGTTTTCGCGACTTATTCACCTCGAACACTACATTCCGTAATGTGCCCCACCCGTTCCCAGACATTTATTGTTCTGACGGATGGCGCATGTTCCCGATTCACAGTGGTCGACCAAGTACGTAAGTGATTAATATCGATTAATCCCCATGGGTTATCACCACCCCTCGCGTCATTACTGTACCATTGAGACATGCACCTGGTACAACTCACCGTTTTGGCGGCGATGTACCATTAATATCGCTCTCCTGTCTGGACACCCTTACCTTTCTCCGCGAGATTTTACTGGGCACCGCGACCTCACGCAACTGCTCCGCTCGCTCAGTCATATAACATCGCATTCCCGTTTTACATGTTGTCGCCTATAGTCGCATCCCCGAAGGCACCAACTAACACTACGTAAAACTGGTAGCAACTTTTGAAACAGGTGGGGTATGTGTCTGCGTACCGACGCCGGTCCAACGGCATTCCAGCAGATGTGCTCTGGTAGTGCTCTACAATGGCTCTCCGTTAATGAAGTCAGTACAATGCACAATTACCGCACTACCTACACGCTCCCTTCACTCTTTCCGAAGTGTGGTGCTTATGCTGTGAGCGGGATGCAGAAATCCCCTAGTGGGACTAACACTGGTAGTCGTCAGAATCTCAGCGGTGGATAACTTCCGTGGGCGTCGTATTGCGCGGTGTCAGCGCAGACGCCTCGACCTACTACCCAACAGTGACCAGACAGTCCTCCATAGGCGGCAGGGTAAGGCAGACCTTGGCTCCTGTCCATCCAACAAGAGCTTCCCATTCGTGCCGCCCCAGGACGCACCTTCCGCGAGCTGGCTGTTCCGACGACCACGGGGTCTCAGGCTTGCGCGCAACCGCTTCTATGACGGAGCTGCTCGGGGACAATGTACGGTGTACCGCTGTGACAGCCGCCTAGCACAATACAAAGCAGGAATGACATATCCCCCCCTTCCGCATCGGCTGTCCGTTTTTCGGCGGGCTTGCGCATCGACGGAGATCGTCCAAGGTCCAGTGAGAACCAAATAATATAACTAATTGCTACCAACGGCATATGGGCCGCGCACGAGCGTTCCCGCTGAGATGCTGCGATTATCAGTTCTGCAATCTGATGACACTTGCGATGACGCCGAGGGCGAGGGCGAGGGCGACACGAATATTTCGAAATTGCCGCACTCGGAATCACAAGCAACGATGGTCGGGGACGGAGAAGAGTGGTGAGTTTTGTGAGGGACTTACAGGACGAGCTGGGGTGACCACGCGGGGGATCCCCTTTGAGCACAACGCTCTCAGGCTTGTCATGCTGACGTCGCTTTCTAAGAGTACTGGTTTAATCGTCATGGGCCGTTCTCTAACACGGCGGGATCATTGATGACCCTTACGGTGGCGGCCAGTCTCCATGCCGGAATCGTGTGGCCCTTCAGCGACACATTTTTATCTCGTCACTGCAAGCGGCGGTCCTCGGAGAGATGACTCAGGGTCCGACAGTTTTCCAAAGGGAAAACGCCAATTGGCGGAAAATTCCTCTACTAGAGGAGTTACCCCGCACGCTACCGTTTTATGATGTATGCTTGGATGTACGGTTCCCCTAGTTGCGTCCAGTAACGCCCACGTCGCTGTCTCGCACTAAAAAAACGTAAAGCAAGGATGAGAGAGAGGGGGGGGGGATTGGGGAGTGAGGAGAGTGGGTCAAAACAGCGAGCCTCGTTTTCCCATCTCCCATTCCGAGTCAGGCAAAGGCTGGGACAAAACAAAACAGAAAAAACTCGCACACAGATAGATGCCCTGAGCACTTGTCTCCCAGCCCCAATACAGCCTGTAGCTTCTGAGAAGACAGAAGAAGCAAAGCCGTCTCCAGACACCTCCCTCTGGGGTTACCACTTGTCAGACAGACTTCTGTCGCTTATCTTAGCGCGCAGCACAATTCCCTTCCCGACCGTACAATCGTGCCAGTGCATCCATCCACTGGCGTGGGTACGTCCATGTGCCAGTGCGAGGACCCCGCTTACTCGGTGGGCCTGAAGCGTGTCCCATCATGGTGGGTGGCGTCGAATCCTCAGCGCTGAGCACGGATCACGATACCAGGCATCCAGAGCCGAGTCGGGTCTTGGACCAGAGACTAGTTGACCTGAGACCGCGGGACCAGGCTGGACGCAGAGTGTAACACTGTGCAGTAGCTGTAGTGCAATACAGGTTCTTCGCCGCCACATCGCCGTGATGGCAACCTGTCCGTGGCTTCTGAAATCAACGTTTGCCAAGAGAAAGCGCTAGACGTGCTGATAGTACTACCACGGCGCTGTATCCAGGCTTGTGCTGTGATGCCAACAGCACATCCCAGACTTGTCGCGGTATGTCTCGTTCCTATAATGGGTTAGCCGAAAGAAGCTTCGGAGAAGTTGTATGTAGCAAGACAAAAAAAAAGGCCCAGGATGGCGGTCCATGAGGGATGGGCTGTGCGAAAAGGAAGGGCCTGCTCACTGACTGCTAAAGTGTGTATTGTATACAGTATGTACGAATGCGGCTACTAGTAGTTACGACTACATCCTGTAGACTCCGAAGCCCCTGCCTTCTCCATCCCATGTCCTGCCTGAAGAACCCAACGACAGCCGAGAAGGAGATGGCCTCGCGCTCTGGCGGGCGGCAAGGGCGAGACCGAGACCAACGACGTCGCGTGTCTCCGTCGGCTTGATAATACCATCGTCCCAGAGCCGCGCGGTCGCGTACAGAGAAGCGGATTGTGCTTCAATCTCCGCTTTGAGGGACGCATGCTGCGAGGGGTCCCTGAAAGCATGCGCAAAATGAGAGGGAGCGTTGGCTTTGTTTGTAGGTCAGAAGAGCGGTGAAATAGGGACGGACCGTGATACCGATTGCATAACCTGCGACAGCTGACCGGAGCCCATGACGGACACTCGAGCATTCTGAGGGGGAAAAGGACGAACGAGGAGATAAGACCCAACCCAGAAAAGTTAGCACGGATCTGGGTGACACGTAAGGATGGAAGCCCCGCTTACAGGCCACATCCATAGGAATCGGGGGGAGTACTGAATACGTGGGTTTCAAGTGCGCATCAGTCCGGATATGGGGGAAACGCCCGGACTACAAGAACGCAACTTACCGCCCGTCCGGCCATTCCTGTTATCACGAGTCATACGAAACAGACGTTCAGACAGGAGGGGTTGGATTCGATAGTCACGAAACGTGGAAAACAAAAAGGAAAGAGTCGTACCATAATTTCCGGCGCCAAAGCTACCCCCAACGATGACAGTCAGCTTCGGGACATCCGCACACGCGACCGCGCGGACCATCTTCGCGCCATCTTTGGCGATACCACCTTTCTCGGCTTTCGAACCGACCATGTACCCTGTGACGTTTACGAGAAAGAGCAGCGGGATCGAGCGCTGCGAGCAGAGTTGGATGAAGTGGGTCGCCTTGAGCGCCGAGGGCGAGAAGAGGATGCCGTTATTCGCGATTATGCCCACGGGAAAACCGTGGATGTGTGCGAACCCCTGCCAGTGTCGGCGAGCGATTAGCGTACACGCGTGGAGAGAAGGGGCGGTGGGAAAGTAGCCCAGCTCCCGGTGAGGTATTGCACGAACCGTCACAATAGTCTGCCCGTATTCCTTCTTGAATTCGCGGAACCGGCTCCCATCCACCACACGTGCGATGACTTCCCGCATATCAAATGGCTGGCGAAGGTCCGTACCGACGATCCCATGCAGCTCGGACGCAGAATAGAGTGGGTCTTCTGGAAGAGCGGGCGGCTAAGGGATTTCTATGTGAGCATGTTCGCACATTCGAGTAACAAGAGATAGTGGCGGGGTAGTTTGGACCTAACATACAGCTATCTCGCGCCCGCCTGCGTAGCCCAAGTCACCTACAATACCTCGCGCAATGGAAATAGCGTGCTCGTCATCGCGCGCCAGGTGATCTGTCACGCCGCTTTCGCTTGAGTGCATGAGACCACCACCGAGGGTTTCCTCGTCGACCTCTTCTCCCGTCGCGGCTTTGACGAGCGGCGGCCCAGCAAGGAAAATATGTCCCTGTTCTCGAACGATGATGTTTTCGTCCGCCATGGCGGGGACATAAGCGCCGCCCGCGACGGAGATGCCGTGGACGATGGCGATCTGGGGTATCCCAAGCGCGGACATCTGGGCCTGCGAGACACATCCATGAAACGTCCGTCTTACTCAGACCGTTGCATCCCACAAGATCCGAAAGGCATACCATATTGTAAAATATGCGCCCAAAGTGCTCCTTGTCGGGGAACACCTGCGTATATGCACGTCAGCGGGAATAAAGGTGGATATATGCGTGCACGTACGTTCGCTTGATGCGGGAGAGCAGCGCCCCCCGACTCAACTAGAGCGCACAAAAAGTCTGAGAGGAAGGACGCGATCGGCGCTACGAAAATAATTTCTGACGCACCGACGTAGACACAGGGTAAGCCATGCTCCCGAGCGACCTCCTGAGCCCGCAAATGTTTCTTCACCTGCAGAAAAAGAGTGCCAGTTGTGGGACGCCAAAATAGCGGGGTGAGCTCAGAAGAGCATGAGACTCACTGTAAGCGGGTAATACGACCCCCCCTTGACGGTGGCATCATTAACGACGACAACGCAGTCCCGCCCCGATATCCGCCCTATTCCCGTGATAATGCCCGCGCCAGGCACGGACTCGCCCGGGTATACCTCGTGCGCGGCCAGAGGAGAGAGTTCAAGGAAGGGCGAGTGAGGGTCCAGGAGCAGTGCCAGCCTACGCAAGGTTCGCACCTCTATCAGTGCAGAAGGGAATGGAACAAGTACGGCACCTTTCGCGCGGCAGCTTCTTGCCCTTGTTCCGCATCCGTTTTGCAGCCTTCTCACCGCCTCCCTCACGCGCCTTCGCGAGTTTTGCCTCGAGGTCAGCGACGACTTCGTCCATTGCCTTTGCGCGTGCCTGGAACTCGGGAGATGCAGTCGAGACAAGCGACGACAGAACAGAGGAGGCGGCATGGTATGGTCTTGCTGTAGGTGCCTTTGCTAGGAACAGGCGCTTGAGCGATGACGACGACGACGACGCTCTGAGCGCAGTTCGTCGCAAGAGTTGCGAGTAGGGCATCTTTCAGCCAAAATATGAATATGCTCTCTCAGGCTGCAGAAAAAAACGAAAACCCAGTCCGGTGGTCGGTAACAACGTCCACGGCCGGGTCATGGGAACGCCCGCATTTTCGCGTCTTGCCCGGGTACGTAAGTTACAATAGTCACATGTACAATCCGCGTTCGTACACAGCCACGCCAGTTCATTTGCGTTGCAACGTCGATGTCAACGACATTTAGCACGCATATACGGTGCCACACCTATACTTGTACGTAACGACGATCACGGTCTCTGAAACCTTTCTTATTTTGTTTCGTGGGGGGTTACTTTTTCTCAGTGTCTGGCCCCATCAAAAATATTAGCTGTTACACACCAACGCCTGTCAAACGCCGTGCATGCCCCTACCGAGATAATTTCATCTATTGCCCCGTGACCCGGTCGACCCACTTGACCTTTGGATACAAGTCATACCAAGCGATCATGGCAGGTTGCCACTTCTCGTTAAGGGGGGCAAACTCAAGAGAGCTGGTCCCAAATTTGAAGTGAATCCTCCAATCGTGATGCATTTTTCTTTGTCGCGAAGAAGTTACCAAAAAGTCGCCCGGCGAGGCCGAGGGAAGCCCTGCTTGTACTAAGCTATCAGAAGCCGATGCCGGAAAGGACAGACCTAAGGGGGCCTCCCCTTCCCCTTCTCGTCAGTCAGCCAGGATATACCAAATTGAGACGGTGAGGCAACTCTTGATTTGCTGACCCATGTCGATGGCCATGGCTGCTGCCGTCATCAGTCCCCCGCCCCTTTACCTTCCCTGTCCCATCACGCACACAGGATTGCTAACAGAAATTCTTTTGGCTTCGTCTACTTTACTCTCTCTTCCTTCGCGGCCTCTGCGGCTCCGTGGGGCAACTTCTACCCGCCCGTCCATTGTTTTATTTGGTTCCTTCCCCCACACGATGGTACTGAGATGTCTCCTGCTGCCCTGCTATCTAGCCTGATTTTTTGAATTCGATATAGCAGCGAAGGGATGACGACGGTCGAGCGCTTATAGCTATCGTGGCCTATTAGTTTTGATGGGTCCCAGATCGACCTATTGGGGGGCTCACCTGATTGTCCTCGAGCTTGTTTGACACTTATCATATATACTAACCTGTCCCGACTCGAGGTCACATGTACCACCAAACGACGGGGAGAACGGAAGCACGGCCTAGCTTCGCCATTACGACTCGGGCGCGTTATCCTTGCGTCAGCCATATTAGCAGGGTTGCAACTTCGACCACTGATTTCGGTAACTCCTAACATCGCCACACCCGCCGCCGTCCGCGAGGTCCGTGAGACCTGGCTAGGACAAGAGAGCGCCAGAACTCGCGTGGTCGAGCTCTTCGAGAATCGTAACCTTATACGAACTCCGTTCTGGTAAGCTACCGACATCCGGGAACCAGAACGTGAACCAGAACGTTCCATTAGGTCTTGTTCTCGGTGGTGATAGGTATAGAGAGACCGAGAGTAGAGGTGCTTGATATCGGGAGAATATAGATAGGAGGATTCGATATCCGCCGAAATGGAGCTCGATTCTACTGTATTGTATATTTGCATAGTACGGTGAGGCAGGTGTTTTTCAATTGCAGGGGCGCGATTGTCGGGTCGTAACAACACAGCCTCTGTCTCCATCAAGAAGAGAATACTCAAAGCGGGACCAAATAAGCCTCTCCCAACTAGTTCATGTAGCAACGACTACTATACGTCCAAATATCGAAACATGGAGGGCGGCATTGTCGTTTGTCCGTCTTTGTTTGAGACTGAGACAAAGAGGAGATCTGACTTCCCGATAAGGAGAAGGGACACAACCGACGGGCCGGTTGATCAGGCACGTGCCGCATAATCGGGGAATGAAATGATTCAAGTTCCGAAAGGCTATGTGGGACTTTAAGTAATCAAGCTTCTTGAGGCTCTGAGTAGTTTTGACCCCCCGCCTGAGCCCTTCCACTTTATGGTCCTCTTGAGTTGAGCAACATTCGTTTCTTTGCTCCTCTTCCACTCCTCCCCTCCGATTAACCTCGCCGTAACAAGGATCACGCCTGGAGTGCGTCCACTTCCACTCATTTCTTTCTCTTTCTGTCTTATCTTTTCTCTAGATCCTCGCGACCCTTGCCGGTTCCTCTATCCCGCCTCCCCCCTCAAAGGACCAGTCTGCTTGAGCGCCGCTCGCGACTGCGTGATTAATCAATCGTCCCCCTCGACACTTCATACACCTGCTTGAGCTCTCGCTCGCGTCTTCCTCTTTCCCTTCACTGTACCTCGGATTCCGCTGAGCAATCGCGACTCCGTCTTGCATCTCCTCCCCTCAAAATTACCTCACGTACAGCCTACTCTCTGTACTTTCTCGTCCTCACGCCGTTATCTATTCCCCCTTCCCCCTTGCACTGCTCCCATGGCTTTGACCCTTCCCATTCCCTCCTCCCCGTCTTCGGCCTCCGCCGATTCTCCTAATGCTCCTCAGACGCCCGATTCTCCTAGCAATCTTGTTCAAACTCTGGCTCTCCCACCCTCCGACCAATCTTGCTCTCCTGCCACTAATGTTCTTTCCGGTCCTCTGAGTTCGAACAGTCTCCAGGCTAAGCGCAAACCCTCTCGACGGGCCAACACCGCTGAGCGGCGTGCCACCCACAACGCTGTTGAACGTCAGAGGCGCGAGACTCTCAATGGGCGCTTCCTTGTATGTTTCTTGACATCTGACCACCGTATTCCGATATCTAACCAGACGTTTTTACTCTCCCCTTCTCAAGGATCTTGCCGCTCTCCTCCCCAACCTATCTCAGATCCGCCGTCCTTCCAAGTCGGCGATTGTCAATTCTTCCATTGCCCACATCCATGCCTCTCGCCGCCACCGCGCCATGGCTTCCCGTGAGCTCCGCCTTCTCAAACTCGAAGCGGATGCTGTCCGCCGCGAGCTAAACGAATGGCGCGATCGTGCCCACCTTCCTCGTGTTGAAGAACCTGTCCGCAGCGAAGCCTTTGCCATGGTCCTCAGTGGGGAAGTAGAGATTCTGACCTCCATTCCTGGCATGGACGAGGAGGAGGACGGCGAAGGTTATGATAACGAGGACGATATGCCCATTCGAGTCGGCAACGGCCATTCGATCCCGGAAGAAGCCGAGGACATGATGACTGTTCCCACGATGAAGTCGGCAGCCAATCCTTTCACGCACAACGCACCGCAACACCCTGGTGCATCGCAGCTCGCTCATATCCTCCCTCGCCCCCCATCCAACACCCGTCCCATCATCGCGCAAAATGTTCCCAATGTCTCATTTGAGAACCCTGCCATGACATCCCTTTATGATCAACAAACCCACGTTCCCTCGCAGCAGTACCAGATGCACTTTAACGTAGGCCACCCGCCCGACGCTGAGAAGCCTGCTGCCTGGAACAACCAGATTTTCGTTACCCAGCAGCTTCAACAGCAACTTGCGAGCCATCACGGCATGTATACACCCCCCGCGACTTCGCATGGTCCCCCACCAGCCAGTGCAGGACAGCCATTCCCCCAACAAGGTTATTATCAGGCACTGCCTCGCCAACAACACCCATCACAGCACATTTACGGGAGTCCCGTTGACAGCGAGGACGGATCTTCAGTCGGTTCTGGACTTGGCGGACGTAACCGCAGCAGTAGCATGAACGGCAGTACGTACGGATCCCCGCAAGGCGCTCGCCCAGGTTCCGTTTCATCTCAGCCTGGCAGTTACGAGGTGCCGGGCGTCTTGACTTCTGGGATTCGGATGAGTACTGACGCCGCCATGTGGCATCGCGACGAAATGGAGAGCATGAATGCTTTCAAACCTAATATGGCCGGCGCACCGATCGCTGTCGGCGGTGGCGGCAATGGTGGGTTCGGGATGTTGATGTAGGTGTCGTGTCTTTTCCTGCTCGCGTTCCCATCTCCATTTATTTTTTTGCTGTTGCCGTGGATCGACCTCTTCTCGCCATTTTCTTGCGTGGTTTCGTTCTTTCCTTGTGCGCCTCTGGAGATGATCACTCGCGCGTTTACTTTCGTCGTTGCGTGTGTTATGTTTTTTAGCTCCTTTTTGATGGTGTCATGATGATTCCTTATGGACGATGTCTGGTCTGTCCCTACTAGTTGGTTGGCGTGAGTTACTCGCTGGCGTTGTATCGTGTATTCCTTCTCCATCCGCCGTGTCGCCTTATTGACCCCTCTATTATATTGGGCTTCTGGTCTATTTATCGACGTGACTACGTTGTCGTTGTCACCACCCACTCCTTTACCCACCTTTTCTGTCATACTGGCCCCTCCCTCTCATACTTGGAAAAGATAGATATTCGATAATTCCGTGACTGAAAATCGGTCGGTGTTAACGTTAGCTCGGATCGTTCGAAGGAGTTACTGTATCGTTGTCATTTTTCCATCAGTATCATGACTGGATCATCACCGCTCAGACACTGCCTCTCTTCCCGGAGAGCTAGCCGAACACCGCTGTAACAATTTTTCATCGGGCGCTACCACAGTACATAGTCGCAGTAGCAGTTTTTTACTGTGTTGTATAAGCCTGTATAGTACTGTACTGAGTCATGGTGCTTTGTACGAGTTGGATTCGAGTTCCGGCCGTCGGCGTTTGCGGAGGGAGGACTGCCCGGGGCGTTAATATATAGATAGCGGCCGCACTGGTAGCGCCAGCGCCGGACGTACGTGATTCATTTATGATAGACGACGAAGGGTTTACACTGCGCTCCACTTCGCTGGTTTGGAATTCACGCGGCTGCCTGCACTCGCACTAATTACGGATCAGGGGCCCGGGAAGGCCCGGGCCCGGCCGGGGCGAATACCGGGGCGAATACAAGGAACTTGACAAATGGATTGTATTGTGTGCACACAGCCCATGTACCACTACTAAGCTCACGACAATACCGGTTGGCGCCGCTACTGACGTAGTTTTTAATGCAGCCATCGTTGTCATCGTCGTCGCCGTAGCGCTCCGTCGCTCTGACCACCACCGGCTATAGACCCGTGCCGGAAATTGCCGGTTCTGTACTTTCTAGCCTAGATCCTAAATCCGACGGAAGGGCAGCTCCGTCGGGTGACCACAACCGCGATGGACTGATCCATGATAAATTTGTATCGTCGTTATCATTATGTTCTCCTATCGGACTACCGTGGTCGTCAGCGGTCGCCACAGGAACTATTTTTGTTCTGGTTGACCGAGCGCCAGTGCTGCTGCGGTGCAGGGCTGCGACGGTCAGGGACAGACATGCGCAAAATCTGAAATCGCCCTTTGAGCCTGACTTGACTGATTACCCTCATCTGACGAAATGGTGAATCGTTACCGACGTCGTCGTCGTCGCATTCGAGTAGCACTGGCATGATCAAACCGTCATGGGACATCGCAGCAGCGCGAATTCATATCTCAGAGGGGGAGCAAGGCGCCGACTTGAGAGTTTTTTTGCTCGTGTTGAGCTATCCTACTGTATTTGGTCCGACCTAGGAACCAAGACGAGGACTGCAAGTCCCAATTGCGTGTCCCTCCGGGCCTGACGCACGTGGTCACGCCGTGCGTCCGGTTCGCGGAGTTGAACGGCGCATCAGCGGGGGGGCGGGCGAAGGTCCACCGTCGGGATCATTACCGTATCGAGTTGCTGCTGCTCATACTGTCAGTGTTCTCTCTCAAATTTTGGTCCTCCTCTCCTGCGGAGTTTTCCTCTGATCGTGATGATATGATAACCTGCGAGCAATGGGTGCACCGGTAACCGTAATATGCGATTATTGCTCCCCGTGCGAAATGTCCACCGGGGTCCCCTCGGAGTCGTTCTGATCAGCCTATGTCGATCTAAATTGAGGGATAATTAAGGAAGGATGGAGTGGGAATATTGTCATTGAGTGAACGTACAGTGTGTCGCTTACCGCAGCATTTAATCAGGTAATGGCCTCAGCTGATACCCCCTGCCTTCCTCGCCCCTGGCGACGAACAGCCGTGGGTCAAGACAGTAATGATGTTTTTGTAATCATGGATTTGCGGCTCGAGATTATGCATCAAATTTTGGCAGCCTGAGAATCGTAAGGAACCAACGCGGCGAAGAGGAGCGGCCGTTATTCCAAAAAAGAAACGCGAGACAGAAAGAGGGAGCAGGGCGGGTCGAAATTGAGCCTATTCAGCACGTCCTCTGACGTACCCAGCGGGCTGGACGAAGGCTGGAAGCCCCGCGCCGCCCCTAGCCCCAAAATGTCCTGAGAATCGATATTTTATGCCCCTCGCTTCTCCCCAACGCCGACGCTCGTTCAGCTGGGGTTGTACTACGAGGTAATGGCTGTCGCCAGCATCGTCGCCACCCTATTCCTTGCTTGTCACAGCTCGAACATCCACACTGTTGACGGCTGACTGGCTGGCCACAACAACTACGAGCTTCACCTGCGGACATACAGGCCTCTGAGCCGTGGGAGTAGTGGGAGTACCGGCGTTCGCTTGGTGCCGGCCTCATGCGATGCCATCGCTTTGAACACTGGGTGCCGATCTGAGGGCGGAAAAGGCACTGGGACGCCAGGTATGGTCAATGCACGGCAAAAATCCTGAGGCTGGGGGCCTTGGCATCTCTGGAGGTCGCCAAGAAAATCGAGTGATAAGAGACTATTCTCAGATGCAGGGGCAGAGAGGTGTGGAACGGGTGAGGACCCTTCGGGGGAACTGAGGGCGAATCCGCTTTGCATTGTTGCAGGTACGCCAATACGCCGGGATCGATTTTCAGGATACATGAGGGCAGGTGGCGTTCACGGGCAGGCATTCTCTCGCCAGGCAAATGGCCGTGGATCATTCACAGCGTTATCGTTGAGATGCAAGAAAGGTAAGTTTACATAGAGTGCAGCACGATACCCCAGCACAAAAGAAATGATGGAATCAGGACTGCGACGTGGACGAGCCCGTGATAGACCGATGTGTTGCGCTACGTAGACGGCCAGTGCATCGCTGGCACGAAAGGGTGAATGACGAGCTTCTCTTTGTCCCACTACGCCAACGGGGTCAGACTCAAGTTGTGCGATGACCTAGGAATAGCAGGCTCTCACCACGCCATCTGTGTAGTAGGGGTCGGACTCGACGACCTTGCGCACCTCCTCGATGCTCTCCGCCTCGTAGAAGAGGACAGATCCCATCATCTTTTTCCTGCCTCTTTCGTCCGTGAGCTCCGGCGCCAAAAACGCGCCACCGAACTCTGCGCGGTAAAAAGGGGTTATTGCGCCAGGACGTGGCGCACCACACGACAGCGAACGTACTCATGATCCCACTCTCAAGCATCCCGTCCACGCCTTTGAGGTGTTTCCCGCGAACGGAAAAGCGGTGATCAAGCCTCCCTGGACCCGCATAATCTGGGGCATAAACAAAGAAGAGGTGCTTCGTTGGGGAACTGGACATCTGTCGGATAAATTGACACGATTGTGGCCCTGAGTTCACACGGACGGGATCGTGGCGAGGCGACGTTCCATTTCTTCCGACGAAGCGCACAGAACGCGGCAGATAACGAGCGCCGTGATGCACAAGCATCGGTTCACTGTAGATTGCGTTGGTGGAATGAGAGTGGGAATCGTGAAGTCGAGAGTTATTATGAAAACGCGCGGGAAACGGCGGCGCCTGTCCGGAGCCACGCCATCAAAGGAAGCAGCGAAAGTCGCGCAAATGTCAGAAAGCAACACGGGCGGCTCTGGACATGGCGACGTGTTGCCAGTGGGCTCATGTCAGAGTCTGAGTGGCAGCTTGGGGATCGGCTGCGTACTCTAAATCAAATTCAAGCCCAATGAGGGTTGCTCCGAGTCGGCGGTTGGTCGTGCGACCTCTAGTTGGTCCCGTCTCTTTCCGGTACTTCTGACTCGGAGGGCAATGAGTTCTGACTGTTCCCAACAACTTACTCTGTCTGTGGACCCTAGGTCGAGGGTCCACGTCCTATTTTTGTTTTTAGAGATCACTCAACCTCGCTAGTGCCCCGTGGCAGTCTCATGACCTCACGTCTTTTTCACTGGCACGCGACGTGAATTGCTTTGGCGCCCTAGAAAACCTCTTGTCCTGGTCTTGATGCCATACAGACTTTCAAGTTAGTCATCCCAGTTATCCATGTGCCTCTCTGATATCTGACCAATACTCGGATTTCGGTGTTTCCCTCAGGAGAGGTCTCACCAGGAAGTCCTTGGTACTCAGCGTTTGTCATTCGACACTTTCCCTTGAGCACTCCCCATCCCCAGCTCGGAATTATTAACCAATTATGTGATCCACCCTACCTCAGGCTTTCTTCGCTGCTGGCTGCGCAATTAGACAGCTCCGTTCGTCTGTTCGATCGCGGTATGTCTGCGGGTCTATTGGTGGACATCGCGCGGATCATGACTTCTAGTAGCTCAGAGGTTGATCCTCCCGTGTTTGTTTCTTGCCCGTGGTTCTCGGCACTTCAAGATATCTCCTTTCTGCCCTTTCACCGACGCGTGCTCTTGTCGCGCCGGCGATTTCTGCTCATCACCTGCATCGTGGAGTGGGGATTGTAACATATTGGCGCACAAGTGAAGTAATGTTCTCATAAGGACCTGGTTCTCGGAATGCACTCGTGGTCCCCGCGCAGTTTTTTTCACGTGTTTTTATTGAGCTTGAAGCTTGTTTCTTCGGTCTTAGATGACTTAGATAGGGGAGATTTTGACTCACCGCAGTCAGCGGGTGTTCGTTTATCCGGTCCAGTTAAATCTCCCCAAATCCCTAAGCCCTCATAGGACAAGAGCGACTTTACTCTCGGCAACTCTCTTGTATTTGGCTGGGCCCCCTCCCACACGTCACATAATCTGTCGCTCGTTACCTCATTCTCCGACTTATTCCCTTCTCGTGCCACCCGACACATTGGTGCCATAATGATCCCTAGGAGGAGCTTGATGATTTGATCTTCGGTTCTTCGTGGCGCTGGGACTGATTTGTCAAGGGTAAAATCTAGGGAGGCCCGGAGGTTTTTGTCCCCGGAGGTACTGTCTGTGACGTATAAGCCCTCCAGTCAGGTTCTAACAAGCGGACCTGCATATACACACCGATCAACATAACAGTGCGCGGCTTCTTCCGTTTCTGGCCTTCTATCTGTCGCTGCGTAGTTGCTACTCGTACCTATACGCCCAGTATTCAGCCCATATTCAGAGCAACTCCTCACCCAAGTCGCCACTGTTGACCCCCCTGCTTTTTCTGCGTTTGATCTGCTCCTCCCAACAGCGCGTCTAAAATACCTGGACCTGGGGCTTCGGACCTTGGCCACTGCGACCTTACCTTCCATGGCTAGTACATCGACGTGTCTATCAACGTTCCTGCATCCGACAATTTTTCGGACGTACGATGCTCCTAGTTTTAAAGGGGGTGGGCGAACAGCTGTTTCAGCAACATGCGGGGCTAGATCTAGCACTCTAACACGGGGGTTGCCTACACAAAGAAACTGAGTAAACGCGAATAGGGTGCCTAAGCACCGACAACGTTGGGAACTTCTCATATGAAACTCTGCGACTTCGTTGTTAGGCTGTATTCAGCACCTGAAATCAGGGTTCAATTCGGTAGCCCGACACTGCGCATCAGTGGCGTCTATACAGTTGTCCAAAGATCAATGAGGATGAGAATGGAGTGCGATGGTTTTAGAATAAATCATGTGCGCCGGCGTAACTTTTGTGCATCGCCAATGACAACCCTGATCTTGTCGTTAGCATCCTTACAGCAACTTGGTGCCCAATGCCTTATGAGCTAGATTCAGAAAGAAAAAATCGCGTAAGTTACAAGCGGAAATATATCACCTGCCGTGGCAAAGGGAGTTCGTGTACAGTACGTTACCGGTTACCGGTAATGATCACAAGCCGACTCGCATCAGGGCGCCAAGTGAAGCTCGAAGCTCGAAGTGTAGTACAGTACAGTAGATAAAGATCCGCACCAAGTATTCAGCCGTCCTAGACACCGCGACATAATCTCCTCCTTTCTTTGTTGTTGACTGGTACGGTACTGTGTGAGAGCTCTCATTATTTCCCTATCAAGACCTTCCGACTCTTCTACATCCCAGCCTGCTCCAAGGAATGTGGCACCGGCCCGGGGGAATCGGCAGGGATAAATGCTACGATCTCTTGGCATGATCACGGAGACTCGGCGACATGCGCCAGTGGTGCGTTCAGACGTTCAGAAGCATCCCGGAAAATGTGGTCGTGCTAACAACGCCTACACGCAACACTTCCTGGGTTCGCCGTGGGCTAAGGTTGTGGAGCATCAACTTGAACGTATCAACTTCCAGTCAGATTAGGCAAGGTCGGCGCCGTCGCTGCGAAGCTATAGGCGCCTGTCGCGCGCTACTGTAATAGTGCGCCTCTATTCTTCGCGACACGCAATCACTTTCCAACATCTTGTATTCGTTACCCTGTGTTTTCTGACAGAAAACGTGCATATTTGAATGCATGAACGACACGGAATGAACTCCTGCGCATCGTCGAGCTGTTGATCATATTTTCGATATCTACACAAGAGGTACATAGGCGCATGACCGGCGTCGGATTATAGTGCTGTACTCGTCATCCTTCCCGCTTCCCGCCAAAAACGGGGAAAGTCAAATAAGTGCCCCATGCTCTCGGTTGGTAAATACCCTTTCCAGAACGTCTTCTACGCTTGGCAACCTTGGTCTTTGATGCAGCAGACTCCTACCTCTGTTGCTTGCTTTGTCTTCGAATTTGGGTGTCTGCATTACGCTCCGGTGGGAGTTGAACTAGTTCGGCAGCGAGCTGTCCCATTGCAACTTGTATAACGCCCGCCATGTGTAGGGTATCGCGTCTTGACCTCCACGTCGTGCTGTAACTAACGATTGGATGACGTATAAAGTGACATCACATAACGAGAAAAAATGGGTCGTTCAAAGATGTGAAGTTCAGCCTGAGACTGGCTGGATTCGCCAACGGCCTAAGCCAGCTCGTGTACTCCACGTCGCTCGGAGGCATAACGCGAATGCATCAAAGAGTCCACGCACCGGCACCACTATGTCTTCGGTGTATTCGCGCTCTGCCTCCGATTTTCTTCACAATACAAAACAGAACTATAAAATTAGCGGTTTCGGGCTACAGTGAGACAGGGCAAGTGTGGCGAAACAAATAATAATCCCTTCCCGCACGCCTGGACAAAGGACGGGAAGTACCTAGAAAATTGCGATGTTGAAGCGTTTCTTGAGCGAATTTCGCAGAACCCTAGAGGGGAGACATCATTAAGGTCAAACGAGACCACGCTCGCCACCGATAAGAATTTGACCAACATCGTATCTGAAAGCCCTAACCCAGGGCTTTTGTGGGGATCCGAAAGTTGAACGCCGACTGACGGGGGTAAAGTCAGAGACAAGTGACGCTCCCCACATGCCCCAGCTTGACCGCTATCGTCTCGACGATGGTTCACTAGTCTATGCATTCTCACACTTCTCAGTCAAGGAATTTCTGACGTCACTTCGCCTGGAACGTCCAGTCCAAAAGGGAGACGCCTTACGCTTTCATGCTTTTCACCAACCAGCACACACGATCCTTGCACGTTATTGTCAGAGTTGTCGTTCAACCGAAGTAGAACCCCCGAGCAAGGTCGTGCGAGGACCGTGTGCGTGCGGAGGATATGAAGCATATATGAAAGTGTGCGACACCCCCATTTGAAGTAAAACGGTATGAGGCCAGAAATGCCATGAAAGAGAAGTGAGGAAAGTGCGCAACGCGAGAACCACCTTCGTCGACAACATGGCGGGAGGCTGTGGACAGCGCGACCTGTCGCTGGCTTTTCAACCGCCAATCCACGTTCAACTCTGGTAACCACCAAAGTCAAGCGCAAACGCTTCTGTGGGCTCCCTAGACACAAAGGGGTCAACTCTCCATGCTGTAAGAGACGATGAGCCTAATATCACTTTGCCTTCCCAACTTTATTCAACACGCGTTCATAAGTCTCGTCCAAAGATTCGCGCGACTATCTGAGGGTATGGCGGAGGCTTGAAGGGAAGTGATGTTGCAAGAGTTCCATACGACAGAAAATCTATCGAAATCTGCGTGACAATATGAGTATATATAACGAGTATGGCACGCGATCTTACATCCCGTTCGCTCTTCCGAGAGCGCTTAAATGGCCGGACCTTTATCCTCACCCTCCGCTCGTCGAGTATTGTGTCACATACGCTGTCATTGAGCCGACATGCGCCGTTGTCATGTGACAGAAAGTGTGTCTCCTCGAGGAGTGGGACGAGTAGAAGGTCGGAGGATAAGGTGCAGAATGCAGCGATTGTGGCGGATTTTCTTGTTGGTGTCCACGCCAAGTCGAAATAAAATAGGCAATTACAGCCAATCTTCTTCATACAACACCACGATATTTGGGACGATCGAAGAGCTAACCAGAAAACGAATATAAGGAAGAAAGCTCTTTGTGCGGAAACAGGGGTGGGAAGACGAACGAAGTAGGCTTTCCCCAGAGCCGGCTTCGAAGATATCGTCTTCATGGGGCAACTGGTGAGGTAGTCGCTTGCGGTGTTGTGATTTGTGGATGGATTTTGCGAAGAGGGCCTTTTTTAAGGCACTCGTAATCAGTTGCCTGCGGTCGTGTTAGATACCCGACGATGAGCGAAGATGAGACCAATAACGGACACTTCACCGGGACGTCTACGTCGTCCGCATAATGATTATGACCTTTTCTGTTACCCTTACACTGTCGCTGATAACCAGTAAGCTGCTTTTGACGTCGTCCATTTGTGCGTCATTGCACTACAGGTGAGCGTCGTGGGGGGTGATGTAGGTGAGTCACCGCGTCAGCTGGAATATAAATACCCAAAGATAGGGGGCTGATCAGATATGGTATCCAACTACACTGCCCCCAGAATACCCTCACCTGAGCTAAAAACTCGTCAGAAAAAAGAAGCGGTATTACTGCACCTGCTGGGCGATAGCCGTCCCAGATAGCGTATGACTAGCGGCCTGAGGGTAGAATTGTTGTTTCATGGAAAGTACTGTAGTGGAGGGAATACAAAGTGCCAACGGGGATGGCGATGCGTGGCAGCTTGCCACGTTGCGGCATGCGGCCTTGGATACGGCCATCCCCGAGCCCCGAAAACCTCTCACGCCACCAAAGGCGAATACAGATCCCTTCTTCACTTCGAAGATGAACGCCACAAGCCAGCGCTCCTTCAAGTGCTTACTACAGATGGCGGGCCACAAAGAGAACATCTTGCGCCCATGCACCGCTCGCTACTAATGCGCATGATCGGAGCCGCCGGGTACGTCCATGGGTAAGGCGAACGCGTCTGCGGAAGTACAGGTTGCTACAGTTCACATTGTAAGGTAGGGATAAGGATCCATTCACAACAGTCTACGCAGAACCTGTGCGACCCGGCACAGGTGCTATACTCAAAATGATGCCATCGTTCGCCAAGTTGACGAGTCACAGTCCCCGCTGCTGCCACTATTCATACATCATCTCTCCTTCTCAGTCGTGAGCAGCATCATCGTGCCCACGGTACTATGATAGTACACCCGGGACCGTCGATAAGCAGACGGTAATTTCTAAGCTGTTGCTGAAACCGAGCGTTTCAGAATCGGATGGTAGCTGGAATAGGAAAATCGCACCGTACCAGGTATATCTGGACCTAGACCATTGCCATGGCCCTTATCTAGGCCCAGCGGCTGGGAAGTGTCGCTACTCGACCGCAGCTCGGCTCCGGAGAGGCGGGTTAATGTTACGACCTCAATACGAACCCGGTCGGAGACCGTGGGGCCTGCGCCATCATGACTTTCGGAGGATAGGCGGTCACGGAGGTAGATGCGATTGTTGAGGCTCACTAGGAAGGTGTTGGAGTACCTTGAAACGTTTGTCACCGTTGTTGGCTCGCACATGGTGTATAATGTGTCACTCACAGTTTCCCGATAAAATCGAGCCTTTTGCTCACATTAGCCGGAAGGAAGATGATGCACCAGGAAAACGTACGTGAATGCATAATATGCCTGATTCTGTAAACAGGATGACAGTCAGAAGATGTCGTGGCAAATGTCAGTTCGACTTACGGGAAAGGCGGCATAGAGCACAAGGGATGCGACAGCCACGCTAGCTCAACGAGAAGTCAGGTGCACGTCTGTGTAGGTTTTTCGAAAGATAGGTACCAGTCAGTGCATTTGTCTCGATAGTAAGTCGTACCACGCGAATCAATACGAAGTTGGAGAACTTGCCATGGGCCCTTCTTAGCTGTGCAAAAGTCACGGCAAGGACCCTGGTCAAATGTACTGAAGGAACCGATAGGGTGAGCTCGTACCAGCAGCGTCATCGCCACCGCGATCATAATATCTGCCGTGGCACTCATTGTCGACCATAACTAACAATAATGTATGAGATAGCATGGCCGCTTAGACCGAAAAGAGTGCGCGTACATATAGAGGTGCCTTGGAAACCTCGAACTTGTTACCCGTGAGTGACTAAACGTCGTGTAAGATAAGACGTTTCTGTAGATGTGTGGTATGGTACTGACTGTGACTGCCCCCCAGATCGCCCCCGTCGACTGAGTAACCGTGCACTGCGTTCATGAAAACGTCAGGAACGAGAAGAGCGTGGGAATGGGTATACATACGATAGCGATGACCCAACAGAACCACAGCAACCGTTTGTTCAGCATCCAAATTCGATAGCAGAAGTATCCCTGGACGAAGAACGAAGTGACTGCGGTCATTATGGGGATGTCTATGGGTGCGAAATGGGTGTCCTTGAGGCGTTCCACATCGCCGAATCCGGCAACGAACCAAAAGTAGAGGTCGGCCCCAGTCAACGCCGTTTGGACTGTCTCAAGTACGAAGAGGAAATAAGCTGCTCAAGGTTTGCCTTGACATCTCAGATCTTTGTAGTAACGTCGAAGACCGACCTAGCACTTTAATGGATAGTTTGTCGTTTGGAAAGTTGTAGCTATATACGTCTGAACCCCGGTAAGTAAGCGGTGTGAGCACAACTCCGAGGGTGGGGTTTTCTTACAAATCTGGATGCAGAGAGCGCCGTATAATGTCCAGTTGAATAGAGGGCCGAAGAGCTGCACACATTGTTAAGAATATCAGCTGCGTGAACAACGGGGCCAGGCGCACAAGAGGGGCAGCTCTGCCAAAAGACATCAGGAGACGAGTAAATGCAGTATTGCCGAACTTACAATCTAGTGAAGTCTGGGGGAGTGGATGGCGACGCAACCATTGATATTGCCAATGTCGAGGAAACAGACGGGAACTAGCGTCACGGAGAGACGGGGACAGTAGGGCTGCGGGTAGCCCACAGGGAGGGCTATATATAGAGTTGCGAGTGCGAATAGGATCAAAGACCGATCAAAGCGCCAACGTGGCTAAGAAGTCGAGAAGATTAAATACGGCAACCTCTCTACCAGAGAGACACTGATCTTGCGTTCGTGCCAATCTTCTTCATTCGTAGCGATGAGAGAGGTGTAGTAGTGTAGTAGCATGCAGACGCATTCCTGGCGCCGTACGCAAGTAGTTTCGCTCGCTGCCTGCACCGCACAGGAAGCATCGTCATTTTGGCGCAGTCATCAGAAATGACTATAGCTACCCAGGTTCCAAAGAGAAGGACCTCAGCGCTCGGCCGAGTCAGCCTCCAAGAAGCGTGATCCCGTGCCAGTGAGAGTTGATGCAACGCTGCGCCGGATGGCAGTGGGCCAGCGCCAGGAACGTCCATTGAATCTCGGTTAGACTTTTGTGCCATCTAGTTTGCATGTGAGTCGCTGCTACTACACATCGTCAGCGACAGAGTATCATGATGAACCAAATGGGAGGAGTTCGAGAAGCACGCCACATGCATTGCCACTGGCACCAGTTTCCCGCGGCTGTCACAATGCGAACGTTAACGCCGACCACTGCTCTATTGTTGATTTTTGATGCCTCCCACCCATATTCATCACAGTGTATGCTAACGATGATGTTGGTCAGAAGTTCTCGGCGGCTTGGATTGGATTTTCCGCACATGAGCATTCACACGTTAATAGTCGTCATCAATAGCTCAAACCATCACAATCTTCCATAGCTTCTGCCTCGGTCTCCTCGGGAATTTGCGAGGTTTATCACCGCGAGGTTTTTGCACAAGACTGTATCGGTCGAGTTGGCTATAATCCCCGGAAGCTATGAGGTTACTTGAAGAAAAATTCGGTGGGTTGAGATGTCCAATACCCAGCCCAAGAATCAATGTGGGGAGGTCACGGTAATATTCTAGCGATTGTAGGTTATGGTGCTGATCGGGCCTGTGATTCGCTCCTCTGCATTACGGTTTCTGCCTTGACTTCCGCGGAAAACTGGCAATGCGTTGCCAGCGGGTTTCTCGCCTATCCGTCACTGCACAGATTTGCTATGCAACAAACTATCAGCTAAGTTAATCAAGAAGAGTTCCGTAAGACGCACCAGTTGTACTTCCGACGTTCCAAAACTAATCCCTGGGTCAGTCCGGTATTCGAGATGCATGGGGTCCACATCGTCTGCCTGCGTTTCGGCCATTCTCTCAGAGAATAGAGTCTGCACCACCCAGAAGCTCCAAGGCAATCAACTTGAACTGTACGTGGAATTTCGTACGCTGATCGCTGGTTGTACCTATTAGAGTCGCAGGCATTTCGTCCCTCTTCGTGGCTCTCGGCAATCCCATCGGTGTCAGTGATCATCTTTTCCCCAGGAACTTGAGAAATGGTACGTGCACCCTGCACAGTCACTCGTCCCGCAGAGGCTGGAAGCAGCCCTAGCGACATCTTTCAGGGATTAAAACAATGCGACCGACTATCAGGACCGACATAGCCCGTTCGCGATCGGATTTGGGGCCTTCGGGGACATTACGACGGAATGAACGCCGAAGAGTTTGACGAAACAGGTCACCGCATCGCATGGGGTTGGAAGTACTGCAGGGTGGTGGGGAGTTATGAACCCGACCCCTGCTGCGTCCTTGAGTCGGCCGCTTGACTCAGCCTGTCGAGCTTGGGGGGTCGCCCCACAGTATTCGTCTCGCGGTATGAATTACCCCCTGCTAGGTGGTATTTATATTCCCCTTGTGTGAAAACGCACCGTTTGACGAACTTGAGATGCCTCCTTTACCCAGGAATTTTACGTTTGGAGCATCACCTGCCCGACGTCGACATCTTTTTCGGCTTACTGTGATGTCGGCCCTGGTTCAATCAGTCGCGCCGCGCACAGCGCAGCAGGTCCGGCCTGATCAATACATCACGACGTTCCAATGCAAAAAGGTTGGTTCGTCATATCTCAACGACGCAGAGGAACTAGTCAGGATACAAAGGTTACGGTCAAATGGATAGACGCCGGGGCCTTCTCACGTATTTGGAAAATCACGTGACCATGAAGCTTGTTTGACAAGTTCAACCGGACTTCAACCGACATGCCTGTGTTGGTGTTGTGAAGGACCCCTCTTGTCTCTTGTTCTTAAAAGAGCTTAGTTGTTATCTTTACAGGGGGCGTGACTCTTGGTACTGGCTTCATAAACATTGGGTGGACTCGTCTTAATGGCTAAGAACTTCTTGACCCTTGACCACGACTTTCCTCCCCTCCCCTCTCTCCCCGGTTTACCACCTGTTCTCTCAGCGACATCCCTGACTTGGCCCAGCCCTGGAGTATTGGCCGACGTTTATCCAATGGAAAATTGATGTGCCTAGAGACAAACAAAGATAAAGCTGACAGTGTGGCGGACATCATCGGGTGATGTGGTTGTACGCTGACTTTCCTGGCCCAACTCAGATAACGGACGGCAGGCCGGGCCCTACCAAAGTAAATCGACGAATTAACGAGACTGCGCGAATGATGCGCACTCTCCGCGAATGACTTTCCACAACTTTCCTAATAACCTAACGCGGAACTCTCCTTACCGCCCCCTACGAAAATAGCAATATGAAGACGGGCATGCTATCAGACTGCTTTCCTCTTTGAGTTTATCCGCTCTCTCCCACGGATGCACAGCGATCTGCGTTCCCTCCAGGGATCCCGTGCGGCCTCCTCCGCCAGATTGGTTGGGATACAAAAGTGTGGCAAGCCAGTCTTCCTCTCTTTCATCCCCTCTTGATCATCGGCTCTCCGTTCTACCTTTTATACCGATGTCTTCGAACGAACAGGACGAATCTGTCCAGTGGACCTCTGGTACGTCAAGAGTCTCGGCGACTCAAGGGAACGGCCTCCCGCTCCCTTTTCTGGTCGTCTGTCGTCTTCTTTGACTGATTGGCGCCACGCGCTCTCTCTTTCTCTTCTCTTCCGCACAGGCGATTCCCAGAACGCTACGGGAACAACCGCGCCGCAACAGAGCGAGAATGCCAACCAGGTAGCTTCGTCCCTTCACTTTTTTTGTCTTTCCTGGCGCGCAACGATGCCGTTTTGCTGTTGCGCCACCTGACACAACGGCAGGCTAATGGCAACCCCAACGTTAGCCAAGGCAACAACCACAACAACACATTTCTGCACCCCGGCGCTCGAGCGATCTTCGAAGGCACTGTGTCGGGCGACGGCCCGTATGAGTGCAGGAAGTGCGGCGACGCCGTACTCACCGTCTCTGTGACACCGTGTCCAGCATGTCTGGACCCTCACCCGTGGTTCCCGCGCGACTGAGGGCTAGTCTTCTCGCTCCCAAACTATAGGGCTCATCCTCGTCCTCATCCTTGTTCCCCTCGCTTGCTTGCTCGTTATTTGTTCGCGGATCTCACATAATAATATTGCTTATTTCATCACTTACGAATGGTTATCGCTGTGACCGGCGACGACGAAAAGGGAAAGAGAAGGAAGAAAAAGGAGAAAGCCCGACTTGAGCAAGTCAGTCGACTTTCTTTGTGCCCGAAAGGTGCCATTGTCTATGATGACCTCAAGGGCCGCCAGATACCGTAACCGTCCTGAGCTCTCTCTCAAAAAAAACACCGTCCTGGGCCGTCTGCGAGGCGAACAATGAGATGACAACCGTGGAAAACGGCGTCAGATCGCTCTGTTAATAAGGTGCCGTAATAGAGTGCCCAATTGCAAACACGGCCTCGGCAACTTGACAGCGAATTTGAAAACTGACGCTTTTCTACTCTAAATAATAATAATAATAATAATACAACGGCTACAGCCGACCTGAGCAAGCCAGCTGCAGTCCCCAGAGCAGGATCCCGTCTCGACCTTCTGCGGAAGGTCTGCCATTCGTCTTTAGTTGCTCCTTGCCATGTTGAACTATCGATGTATCTCACCACTGGCAGAGCAAACAGCTCTTTCCCTCAAGACCCATCACGCTCTAAAACAGGATGACATCGTACTGTACATATGACTTCGTATTGTATGCAGTATGTGCTGCGCACAGTCATATTCCGCGGCGTCCATGGAGCGGGTGGCGCCAACGCTTTACTCAACTAGGGTCTTTCATCGTAAGGTTTTCAAAAGCATTGGAAATACTGCTGTGCAAATAGGTTATGAAGGCTGTGGCGAATATGCAAATTCGTCCCCAGTCCCGGGGGTCATGACGGACAGGACTAACCGGACTAACCGGCTCAGAGACACGTTCGTTTGTCTCTGAGCCTCTGGACCGGTGACGCGACTGGTTACGAGTCTACTTGTAGTCATCGTTGAAACCCGTGTGCGGGGGTGTTACAGGAACACTCTCGGATATGAACAGCAGTCGTTCACTTTTTGTTGAGTGCGAGTATCCGGCGCTCGGTTGCCTCTGCGCGTTGGAACATTGCCCAAACAACCCGAGCTGCCCTGGGTTCAGGGAGGCGTGAAGCCGCGCTGCCGATCGTGCAGGTCTTCGCGGGGCTCGTAACTTTGTATAGAGGTTCGCCTCAGTAGGGGACACGTCTGCCAACAATCGCTGAGGGCGCGCGCAGGTGTGGGATGCTCGGGAACGCTCGGAAGGGGATACAGAGCTAGAGAGGCTCTGGAGTCCCGGAGAAAGGCACTAAGATTAACTAGGGTGAAGGAAATAGACACAGGAGATATCGAGCAGAGAAACAGATCTAAAGTTAGAATGGAGTCCAGAGAGCAACCTACCTCGCTTGGTTGCAAAGCCAGAGGCTTGGCCGGAGGGAAAGTAAAGGGGAAAGGCCCAAATCGGCCGAAGCGCGGGAAAGTCCGGTCCGCCAAATTGGTGCGGGAAAGTGACTAGAAGGTGCGAAAAGAGCCTGAGTATTTTACCTGGCCAGCTGTGCGCTGGGCATATCAACATTTTGCGTGGCATGGGCATATTCGTCTCTGTAGAGTCTGTACAAGTCTTCTACTTCTGCGAGATGACTGGTGCTCGGCTGTGGTGGTCGCTGTCCCCATCACTGAGGATGCGAGGTGTTTTGGTTGTTCCATGGGTGCAGTCAACAGTCACAGCTGAAATGTCCGACTTTGTTACAAGTGTAACAGACGACTTCCCTTGGGTTGCGTCCTCCCCCCCCCCTCATGAGTGGCCCACCCAGAAGCTCTGCGCCAATGAACTTAAACTGTACGTAGGATTTCGTACGCTGATCACAGGTTGTACCCATTGGAGTCGCAGGCGTTCGTCGCCGTCTTTGCTTGCCTCTTCGTGACTCTCGGAAATCCCATCAGTGTCGGTGATCATCTATTCGGGAAATGGTACGTGCACCCTGCACAGTCGCTCGTTTCGCAGAGTCTGGAAGGAGCCCCAGCGACACCTTTCAGGGATTAAAACAACGCGACTGACTAATCAAGACTGACACACTTACCCGTTCGCGATCGAATTGGGGGCCGTCGGGGACAAGACGACGGAATGAACACCGAAAAGTTTGACGAAACAGGTCGCCTCGTCGCGTGAGGTTGGAAGTACTGTAGTGTGTGGTGGCGAGTTATGAACCCGACCCCTGCTGCGATCCTTGGTCGGCTGGCTGACCCATCCTGTAGAGCTTGCGCCGCTTCACAGCATTCGTCTCGCGGTATGGGCCACCGCCTGCTAGATGACATTTATGTGCCTTGACTCGGAGGCGTCCTCACCTTCGTTTGCATGCTTCAAGTTTCGCTCCTTCTCTTTCTCTTGGAGTGCGAGCACTGCTCACGAAGGAAAGACACTTATGTGAGAGCGCACCATTACGGTGTGACAAACATGAGTTACGTTGGGGACATCGCTTGGCCCGGGCCGACGTCGACCAAGACGTCGACATCTTGGTCGACATTGTTTTTTTTTTCAGCTTATTGTAGTGTTACAGTCGGCCCTGGTCCAATCAGTCGCACCGCATAATACAACGCAGCAGGTCCAGGGTGATCGATACGTGATAACGGTCCGATGCAAAAGTTGGTTCGCCATATCTCAACGACTGAAAGGTGTCAGTCGGGATACACCGGTCGTGAAAATGGCTACGGTCAGGAAATGGTGCTCAGTTTGCCACGAGACAGAGACGATGGAACATATACTAACCGCGTGCTCATCCGAACCAGTAGGCCTCATATGGAACATGGCGCGAAGAACCTGGCCACACCCCAACGACACTTGGCCCCAAATCGATTTCGGGACAATAGTAGGCTGCGGATCCCTCGCCATCACAACGATGGGAGGCCACCGCCGGCACAACCAGACGGAACAAAACCGGGAAAGCCTCGCTGGCCCCAACAGATTACTCCACATCCTAATCTCCGAATCGGCATACCTGATCTGGGTCCTAAGATGCGAGAGGGCCATCCAGATGAAAACACACTCCACCCAGGAAATCAAAAGCCGTTGGCTACGAGCGATCAACATAAGACTCACTAACGACAAGATAACAGCAACCAAAATAAAGAGAAAGAATACCATGATGCAGTCGGTAGACAGCACATGGAAAGCAGTCCTTAGCCGAGAATGGGAACTACCGCCCAACTGGATATCCCGCAGTGAGGTTTTAGTGGGTAGGGGAGCACGTGACATCCGGTCCGGGGATGAAGACGTGCACTGAGTCCCACACTGCCCCAACACCATGGGGCGTGCGTAAAGGCATTTTCCCTCACAACTGGGCTTCGGCCCGGCTACACGCGCGCTAGTTAGAGCTGATGGTAAATCTCCTACTAACTCGCACTTATTGTCGGTAAATAGTGACAAGTAGTTTACCGATAATAAAGCGCTATCCAAAAAAAAAGAAAATGGCTACGGTCAAACGAATAGACGCCGGGGGTCTTGCCCTGATCACTCTTACGTATTTGGTAATTCACGTGACTGCGAACGTCGCGAAGCCCCAACCGGCTTGCATGACCGCTTGGGTTGGTGTTGTTAAGGACTGCCTCTTATTCTTCAAAGAGCTTGGTTGTTGTCTTTAAGGGGGTATGAATCCTGGTAATGGCCTCATAAATGTCGAATGGGCTTGTCTTGATAGCTTGGAACTTGACCTTGACCTTGGCTTTCCTCTCTTCTCGATTTACCACCTGTTCTCTCAGCGACATCCCTGACATGGCCTAGCTCTGGGGTATTGATAGACGTGGCATATTCTACACAATCGCAAAATAACGTCCCTAGAGATAAAAAAAGCCGTCAATTGCAGACATCATCGGGTGATGTGACGGGGATGTAATTATACCCAGCCTAACTACGATGACGGACGGCAGGCCGGGCCTCACCGAAGGAAATCGGCGAATTGACGAGACTGCGCCCATGATGCGCGCGATCCACGAATGACATTCCAAATTTTTTTAATAACCCAACGGGGGGAACCCTTTTTACTGCCCCTGCGAAAATAGGAATATGAAGACAGGCGTACTATCACACTGCTTTCAGTTTTGAGTTTATCTGCTCTCTCCCACGGATGCACAGCGCTTCGCGTTCCCGGGGATCCCGCGCGGCCTCCAGCGCTGGATTGCCGCCAGATAGGTCTGGCTACAAAAGAGTGGCAAGCAAGTTTTCCTCTCTTTCATCCCCTCTCGACCATCAGCTCTCCATTTTACATATTACACTTATGTCCTCAAATGCGCAGAAATATGGCCAGTTGACATCTGGTACGTGAAGTGTCAGCGCCTCAAGAGAATGGCCTCCCGCTCCCACTTCTGGTCGTCTGTCGTCTTCTTTGACTGATTGGCGTCACGCTCTCTCTCTTTCTCTTCTCTTTCACGCACAGGCAATGCCCAGAACGCCTCGGGAAACACAAAACGCCAGAACGCCAACGAGGTAGCTTCGTTCATTCAAATTGTTTCTCTCCTGGCGCGCAACGATGCCATTTTTGCTGTTGTGCCACCTGACGCATTGGCAGGCCAATGGCAACGCCAGCCAAGGCAAACAACAAAACAACGCCATCACCGCCTATTTTCCGCACCCCGAGGGTACTGCGTCGCACGACGCGTACTTTTGTGTGAAGTGCGCCGATGACGCTCTCGCCGTTTATGTGACTCCGTGTCCCTCGTGTCTGGACCCTCATCCGTGGCTCCCACGCAAATGAGTGCTAGTTATCGCACTCCCAAACCAAAAGGCTTTCTTCGTTCTCAATAGCCGAAAAAAAGGGTGGAGGGGGGTAGATGTGGCGGGCAACAAGGTCACTGGCACTGCCTCACCCGTCAATCGTCCTCGTCCTTGTCCTTGTTCTCCCCACTTGCTTGCTCGTCATTTGTTCATGGGTCTTGCATAATATATTGCCCATCTCACCGTTTCTGACGAGTAGTTATCACTCACCATGACCGCAAACACCGACGACGAAAAGGGGGGAAAGAGAAAAGAGAAAGCTCCAATTGAGCAAGTCAGTCGAGTTTGCGCCCGATAGGTGCTACTGTCTAAGTCTATGATGATCTCAAGGGCCGCCAGATACCATTCAGTACCGTAACCGTCCTGGGCTCTCAAAAAAATTAAACCTAGGCCGTCTGCGACAGCAGTGGCAGTGCGACTGCGAGACGAGCAATGTGGAAACAGCGCCCAATCGCTTTGTTCGCCACGATCAAAAAAAAAAAAAAAAAATCGCTTTGTTCGCAAAGTGCCGTAAATACCGTACTGATTGCTAACACGGACGAGAACACGGACCTCGAACTTGACAACAATTTCAAAACTGTCGACGCTTTTCTACTCTAAAAAAATCATACAACGGCTGCAGCCGTGCCAATCCAGTCAGCTGCAGTCTCCGGCGCATGGTCATGTCTTTGCCTTCTACGGAAGTTCTGCCATTCGTCTTTAGTTTGCCATGCTGAACCATCGGTCACGGCTTGGGTCATGCCAGTGGTGTATCTTACTAGAGCAGACAACTGATCCGTTGCCTTTCCCTCAGGGCCTCAAGACCCCTCACACTCTAAAAACAGGATGACACCACAGGATGATTGTACTGTACATGACTCTGTATTGTATGCATAGCATGTACTGCGCACGGTCTTATGCCATGCTACACCACGGAGCAGGAGGGGGTGTTGCTGACACTGTACTCAATTAGGGTTTCATTTCAATCAGTTCATAAACATCTCAGGTTTCAAAAACATTGGAAATGCTGCTGGCTGTGTCGGCGAACATGACATTTGTCTCCGGTCCTCCCCCGTGTCCCAAATTTCGGGAAGGGATTTACAATGGCCTATAATAATTATAACTATAAGTTTTGGGTGTCATTATAAATTTATATTTGATCATGTAACTTTTTCTTGTAGTATCTTATAATACTATAAGACCCTTACAATGATATCATAAAATCGATCCATCTTATGAGCGCTACGGAATTTTGCGACACGACACCATGGGTCATGGCGGCCAGGAACGACCGGCGCTGAACGTTGAACCCCCGTTCTTTTGTCTCTGAGATCTGAGCCTTGGAATCGCCGTTAGAATTCGTGTGCGGCGGTGTTACAGGAACGCCTCGGAGATGGACAAACGTCCGATTGATTGCGGAGTCATGCAGTCATGCTGTAAGTTGTTGTGGCACTAGACGCATGATCGAAGAGCAAAAGCCAAGAAAAAAGCGACATTTTTATTGTGGATTATGACCAATATTGACGGCATTTAGCGGGTCTGAGGCGGAGTGAGGAACGAGCGCAGGCTTACAGTAAAGTTAGAATGGAGTCCAGAGAGCAATCTCGCTTGGTTGCAAAGCCAGAAGCTTGGCCGGAGGGAAAGTAAGGGGGAAAGGCCCAAATCGACCGAAGCGCGGGAAAGTCCGCGGCCGGTCCGCCAAATTGGTGCGGGAAAGTGACTAGAAGGTGCGAAAAGAGTGTTTACCTAGCCAGCCGTGCGCTGGGCGAATCAATTTTGGGTGGCATGGGCATATCCATCTCTGTAGAGTCTGTACAAGTCTTCCACTTCTGCGAGATGACTGGTGCTTGGCCTGTGGTGGTCGCTGTCCCCATCACTGAGGATGCGAGGTGTTTTGATTATTCCATGGGTGCTGTCAACAGTCACAGCTGAAATGTCCGACCTTTTTACAAGTGTAACAGACGACTTCCCTTGGATTTCGTCCCCCCCCTCTTTCCTTCTGTGGGAATCCTCCTCTTGGTCCCCCTCATGAGTGGCCCACCCAGAAGCTCTGCGTCAATGAACTTGAACTGTACGTAGGATTTCGTACGCTGATCACAGGTTCAAGTTGTACCCATTGGAGTGGCAGGCGTTCGTCGCCCTCGTCTCCTGCCTCTTGGTGACTCTTGGTGACTCTCGGCAATCTCATCAGTGTCGGTGATCATCTATTCCGAGTCCCTAGAAGCCCGGGAAATGGTACGTGCACCCTGCACAGTCGCTCGTTCCGCAGAGTCTGAAAGCAGCCCTAGCGACACCTTTCGGGGATTAAAACAATGAGACCGATTAATCAAGACCGACATACTTACCCGTTCGCGATCGGATTGGGGGCCAGCATCCGTCTGGCGGTATGGGCCACCTTCGTTTGCATGCTTCAAGTTTCGATCCTTCTCTTCCTCTTGGAGTGCGAGCACTGCGCACGAAGGAAAAACGCTTATGTGAAAGCGCACCGTGTAACGAACTTGAGTTACGTTGGGAGCATCGCTTGGCCGACGTCGACCAAGACGTCGACATTGTCTTTTTTTTTTCAGCCATTGTAGTGTCGGCCATGGTCCAATCAGTCGCACCGCATAATACAACGCAGCAGGTCCAGGCTGATCAATACGTGATGACGTTCCGATGCAAAAAATTGGTTCGCCATATCTCAACGACTGTGAAAGGTGCCAGTCGGGATACACCGGTCGCTATCAAACGAATTACGCCGGGTCTTGCCGGGTCTTGCCCGGATCATTCTTACGTATTTGGTAATTCACGTGACTGCGAACGTCGCGAAGCTTGTTCGACAACTTCAACCGAACTGCAACCGACTTGCATGACCGCTTGGGTTGGTGTTGTTAAGGACCCTTCTTGCCTCTTATTCTTCAAAGAGCTTGGTTGTTGTCTTTAAAGGGGGTATTATTCCTGGTACTGGCCTCATAAATGTCGGATGGGCTTGTCTTGATGGCTTGGAACTTGACCTTGACCTTCAAGTTGACTTTCCTCTCTTCCCGGTTTACCACCTGTTCTCTCAGCGATATCCCTGACTTGGCATAGCTCTGGGGTATTGACAGATGTGGAATATTCTACACAATCGCAAATTAACGTCCCTAGAGACAAAAAAACCCGACAGTGGCGGACACCATCGGGTGATGTGATTGTACGCTGACTTTCCCAGCCCAACTCTGATAACGGACGGCAGGCCGGGCCTCACCGAATGAAATCGGTGAATTGACGAGACTGCGCCCATGATGCGCGCGCGCGCGATCCGCGAATGACATTCCAAATTTTTTTGATAACCCAACGGTGTGGAACCCTTTTTACTGCCCCTGCGAAAGGAATATGAAGACAGGCGTGCTATCACCCTGCTTTCCTCTTTGAGTTTATCCACTCTCTCCCACGGATGCACAGCGATCTGCGTTCCCTCCGGGGATTCCGTGCGGCCTCCTCCGCCAGATTGGTTGGGATACAAAAGTGTGGAAAGCTAGTCTTCCTATCTTTCATCCCCTCTTGATCACCGGCCCCCCGTTCTACCTATTACACCGATGTCTTCGAACGAACAGGATGGATCTGTCCAGTGGACCTCTGGTACGTCAAGAGTCTCGGTGACTCAACGGAACGGCCTCCCGCTTCCATTTCTGGTCGCCTGTCGCCTTCTTTGACTGATTCGTGCCACATGTTCTTCCACGCACAGGCGATGTCCTGAAGACTTCAGGCAGCGAGCCTCAGCAAGAACAGAATCCCAACCAGGTAGCCTTTTTTTTCTTCCTGGCGCGCAGCGATGCCGTCTCTGTTGTTGTGCCACCTGACACAATGGCAGGGCAACGACGGCGAAGGCGAAAACCACGACAGCGAACGCAATGTCAACGAAAACAACGTCGCGGCCACCGCCACGGCTACATTTGCCCACCCCGGCGCCAGAGCCATATTTGAGGGCTCTGCCACTGGGGATGGCCCGTACCTGTGCAAAAAGTGCGGTGACGCCGTACTCACCGTCTCTGTGACATGGTGCCCGGCGTGCTTGGACCCCTACCCGTGGTTACCGCGAGACTGAGTGCTAGTTTTCTCGCACAAGGCTCACAATAGCCGACAAAAACAGGAGCGGAGGGGGGCGGGTGTGGCGGGCGACTCAAGGTCACCGCCTCACCCGTCAATCGTCTTAGTCTTCATCCTCGTCCTTGTTCCTCCCACTTGCTTGCTCGTCATTTTTTGGATCTTGCATAATGTATTCCCCGCTTCATCACTTGTCACTGGTGGTTATCACCGTGACCGCGAACACCGACGACGAAAAGGGAAAAAAACAAAAAGAGAAAGAGAAAGAGAAAGCCCGACTTGAATAGGTCCGTCGACTTTCTTTGCCGACAGGTGCCGCTGCACCGTCGATGACCTCAAGGGCGCCAGATACCATCCAGTATCATCCAGTACCGTAACCATCCTGGGCTCTCTCAAAAACAAAATAAAACAAAACAAAACCGTCCTGGGCCCTCAGCGACTGCGAGAGGTAGATTCGTAACCAGCCATTCAAATGAGAGGATTTTTGAGGGTGTCGCAAGCGACTGGAGGATCCTCGATTCTCCAACTGGTGCAGCTGGAGGGGTAGCGCTATGATCGGAGGGCTGTCACTGGCACCCCCATAGAGCGAGTGGTCACCGGTCTATGCGAGAGGAACAATGAGGTGACAACCGTGGAAAACGTTGCCAATTGAAATCGCTTTTTTAACGAGGTGCCGTAATGATGTACTACCGCCGAAATAGAGTGCCCAATTGATAGCTTGACAGCGGTTTTTATCTGTCAACGCTTTTCTACTCTACAGTACAGTAAAAAAAATCATACGGTTGCGGCCGAGCCAGCCAGCTGCAGCCTGCAGTTTCCAGCGCAGGGGGTCCTGTCTCTGCATCATGCGGTGAGGAAGACTTGCCATTCGTCTTTAGTTACTCCTTCCATGCCAAACTATCTGTGTATCTCACCAAAGCAGAAACAACTGACCCGTCGCCTTTCACTATCCTTCAGCGCCCATCACACTCTACAAAAGGATATATTAAAGGACATGATTGCCAGTCCGTATGGTATCTTGTACGGCATGTGCGGACTGTCTTATTCCACGCTACGCAATTTAATTGGATCAGGAGGGGGGTACCGGTGTTGCCGACGCTTTATCCAATTTGGGTTTCATTTGACACAACCGAACAGCTTTTTTGTTACAAAACGTCCACTGTCTAGTTTTCAAAACATTGGAAATACTACAAATTTGTCTCCAGTCCTTGTCCTTGACCTAGTCTGGTCATGACGGTCAGGACTGACCACCGCAAAATTCCGTACTTTGTCTCTGAGCGTAGTCGTGGGCATGAACACTCTCGGAGATGACCGATCGGAAACGTCGGAATATGCCGCGGAGTATGCCGTAAGTCATTGTGGCACGCACTGGGGAGTCGAGATTACAGTACTAGCATCTCCTCCGCGCATCAATGTGGCTGGCTTTGCTTGCCTCATTGTGGATTGTGACCAATATCGATGGCATCCAGCGCTAATATCCAACGAAAAAGAGTAAAAAATTGTTGATTGTGATAAAAGGGCGATTAGAGATAGGGTAGGTTGGTGAATAGGGCATGTTGTACGTATTAAGGAGCATGCAGAACCGTCCCAACGAGCCACACACGCTATACCACCGTATATTCACCGACCTATCTTCAAGCGTTGTGCGCGTTGGAGCTGAAAGGAAGTAAAAAAAAAGTCAGATGAGAGGGTTCAGTGATTAAACGGAGATTGTTTGCATACTCTTCGGCGCTTCTTCAGCCTAGGAGCGAACGCAATGATCAGTGTCAGAGAAAAGACGAGAGGTTGGAAAAGAGGCGCACTTGTGCTTCTTCATCTTCTTTCTCCGCTTGCGGTGGGTGCTGTCCAGCTCGACTGCAAGGCCCTCAAGCGCGGCGCGGCCCTCAGCCGGGTTAAGACCGAGCCGTTGGAGCGTGGCGTCCCAACTAGCTGAGCTGCTGACGGCGTTCATCGCCAGGGCGCGTGCGAGGAGCCGCGCGGTGTCCACGTCCGCCTCGGGCGTCGTCTCCGGTGGGTTATCGAGCGTCGCTGGTGCAGCACTTGGCGCCTGGGTGCGTGTTGGGCCGAGGACGAGCGTCGGAGAGGCGTCGAAGAGCACTGCTGCGGGCTGGGAGAGGACGAGCGGGCGGTGCTGGGCGAAGAACTGGTGCAGGCGCAGGTCGGGGGCGCTCAGTGAAGGATGGGAGGCGAGCGCGGTTGGGGCCGAGGCGAATGCTGGGAGGGACGGGGTGTGCGGTGGGGAGGCTGAGGGGACGGGAGAGGGCGGCACTGAAGGATCATCGGGTGAGGAGGAGGAAGCCTGTTGTGGATCGTTGTTGTTGCTGTTGTTGTTGGCTGTGCCTGCCTCGACACGGGAGGGCGACTTTGCGCTGGCAGAGGGGACGACTTTGGGTGGTTTAGACGAGTTGAAGAATCTGCCTCCTGGAGGCTTTGAGAATAGGGAATAGGCCCTCGTCGAGGGCCGTCGTACGGGTTGGAGGAATCTGGAGAACATCACTGAGCACGGAGGCCTGGAGCGATCTTCATCAGAGTTGGTCTGTTTTGTTTTTGACTGACCTGACGAGCACAGCTACTTTCGGTCATGTGATTTACGGGGGCAGCCGAGGCGGCCGAGTTCGGAATCGACCGCCCCCGCGTCTCGCGCCGACACAGACACATTGGGGGACACTCACTCGGAACAGTTGCAGACAGACACAATCCGGACTTGGGCGTTTCGTACTTTAAGCACGCTGTAGAACAAACCCCTTCCGACATATCTTTCAAATGCTCACCCATTCTGAGGAAGTCATCGCTGACCTCAAGTCTGCTACAACTGGATTTGATCTCATCTTCTCCAATGAACTCGAGAAAGCCGAGGAGCTATTCAAGACTAGAGACTCTGCTCTCCATCTCCTTGGCTCGGGCGCGTGTGCCTTCCTCCAGGCAGCATTGAGCTTGGAGGTGCGTTTCCTTTGTACCCTGCTTCATCATACCCTTGCCCACATCCGTTCCTGTTTCAGACTGGCCTCATCGCAGAAGCTTTGGAACTCCTGGGACAGGCAGAGGCAGGTGCAAAGAGACATCTCAAGAACTCAAAGGTGCTCAAACAGACCGGTCGCTTCCCCGCATCGACGGAATGGGAGCTCATATACTCCGACTGTGTCATCCTCCTGGGTTTAACCCAGGCATTGAGGTACGCACTCTCCGTGCTCTTACTTGTGGACACATGCGCAAAACCTCCCCTCATTCCTGTCATCTTGAAACACTGACCCGAACGTCTGACAGCGAGTCTTACATGGGCTATCTACAGTGTTTGTAAGTTATTGCGTTTCATTTCAGTTTCGCGATGGCACACCAACTAACCCCGCACGTCAATCTTTCATAGATACTCATTGAACAAGTGTGTACCCCATTTATCTCACTTCCATCAATGTTCACATGAGCGCTTACTTTACCAGTGCACACTCGCGTTACGCAAAGTCCGTACCCTTATCTTACGTTATTGTACCGGTCCCTGATTGTCCCTCCGCAGGCTCTACAAGATCGTATTCCCGAATGGTATCGATGCGTATGACACGCCGTCGGCCTCCAACGCGTCTTCGCGCCAGGGCTCATTACTCAGCGTTGCCGCACAACATGTTCTGTCCAGTCCTGCGACCCCAATCAGTACAATTTCAGCATCCGCATCAAAGTCGAGCGGCTTTTTCAGTCGCCTTGGCCTGTCCCGCGCTGCCACACCAAGTGGCGCAACAACGCCTACAAGCACCACGGTGCCTGCAGAAGACGGCCCAATTGAAGATCTAATCGTCTCTGGGACCGCTTTTGGTACGTCCTACCGTTCTCTTTCTCCATCTTGAGACTAAGTTGCGCGTTTTAGGTCATGGTATCTTCAACCTTGTCCTTTCGCTACTTCCGGCCAAAGTCAAGTATGTGCGCCCCTTTGTGAACCCGCTCGTGTAATTCTGACGTATTCTGGGCAGGAGTGTCGTTGGCTTCTTTGGGTTCAATCATGACCGAAAGCTTGCCCTGCGTGCGCTGGCCGTTTCCGCGAACGGCAGCGACGTACACTCGGTCTTTGCTGGGCTCGCGCTAATGACCTACTACGGTGTCGTCCTACTTATGTCTGGCTACCAGGCCGATGAGAAGAATATCCTCAAACAATACAGGGTTATTGTTGACAAGTATGCTCACGCCCATCTTCATATCCCCATGATTCTTGCTTAACATTACTCGACTTGAAGGCTCGAAACTAAATACCCCACTGGAACACTGTGGATCCTAAATCGAGTAAGGCAGCCCCACCCAGTTACTCCGGACCGAGTCTGACTTATTTTTTCCCAGGCAAAGATCCATCGCATGTCTGGAGATGCCGACGGCGCGATTACCGTTCTCCAGGCTGGCCTTGCTCCCGACAGAACGAGCGTCTTCCTCCAAGCCGATGCCCTTCTTGTTTTTGAGCTCGCATGGGTGTTCTTTTCCCAGCGCCGCTACGAGGACGCCGCAAAGACGTTTATGCACATGACCGAGGTCAACACTTGGTCGCACGCAACATACTACTTTCTCGCGGCGGGCTGCCAATGGTCGCTCGGCAACTTTGAGGAAGCACAGAGGCTGCTCGAGGCAACACCAGCGCAGATCGACAAGCGTAAGATCGGGAACAAGGATCTGCCGACGGAGGTGTTCATCAAGAAGAAGCGTGCGTTGGTTTCCCTGCCTGGAAAAGGAAACGCATTTGCTGATTTGTTACAGTGGCATTTTGGAAGGCGAAGCACGTGAGACGCACGGGGTCAGAGAGGGACTGGGTCAGGTCCATCTCCATTAGTCCTGCCGAAGGCACGTCCAGCCATCTACCCGCCGCCCTTACTCTCTCTGACCAAACTGCAGAAATGGCCATCTTCTGGAACACGCACGGGCGCATCACGCCAGAGGTCGCACAGGCCCACATCGCCGAGCTCCTCTCCCTCTCCCCACCCGTCACGCTCCCTTCCCCAATCTCCCCCGCGCCGCCGCCGCCGCCGCCGCCCACAACCCCAGACGACGACGCACAGCCGCACGCACGCCCACCACTCGACACGCCCGACGAGCTCGCGCTGCGCGCGCTCCTCCTCGGCATCACACACCGCGCCGCAGGGCACCCCACGGAGGCGCGCAGGTTCCTACACGACGCGCACGCGCGGCACGCACGGATCCCGAGCACAGGGAGCACGTGGATCGGCGGCGTGGCGCTCTTCGAGCTCGCGGTGCTCGAGCTGCGCGAGGCGCACCGTCTCGAGCACGGGGGCGAGCAGCACGAGGGCGAGGGCGAGAGCGGCGGGACGAGCAGCCCGGGCTCGAGCGAGGAGGAGAGCGTCGGCAGCAGCAGCAATATCGACGGCGGCGGCGGCGGCGGCGGCGGCGCGGCGGGGGTGTACGGCGCGCGTCGTGCGGGCGGCGGGATCGGGGAGCTGAAGCTGCGCATGAACGCGCTTGCGGTGCATGATGGGACGTCCCAGACGCGCTGGAGGAGGGTGCTCAAGGAGGCCGAGGCGCTGCTTGATTCTGCGATGAGCTTGTCGGGGAGCGAGGTGGACCTGAGCTCGCGGCTTGAGAGCCGCGTCGCGATGCTGCGCGACGAGATTGGGCTCAAGCGCGAGATGCTCGGAGGTCGGTGAATGTCTGGAACCCGTTTACTCTAACTTAACGCTAATGGGGGACGGTGCTACTGTATACTATACCAGCCCTCTCGAAGGGACAGTCGCTTTGCAATTACAATGCCGTGGTCATATTGTATTCAGGGTTTTTCTGAGCATGAACTGACTGGAATTTTGACCGGACTTTGAAGGTTGTGCCCTCGTCCCTTCATTTTCCATGGAACATGCACCGTATTGATCCTGACTTGCTCTGTCTAAATCATATGGAGCGGCCCTTCTAAGTGTAGGGTGGCAATACGAAAATGAGGGGCATGTCTTAGTTGACTGACAAAACAACCAGTAGCACTTGCAGGAGTCTCGCAAAAGCGAAATACCGGCTGCAACTTGCAAAGCCACCGGGCGCTCCTTTCGCTTCTGGTTCCAAGTCCTGTAACATGCATATAGGGGGAAATCCGGCTCAACTTGAAGTAGCAGCAAACCCTGACCGGGCAGGGCAATACAGAAGGATACCGGACCAGTACAGTACTGCAAGGTTTCTCGATATCTTCAAGGTAAATGCCTGATGCGCTGTGCGATCTGGTCAGACCTTGGGTCAGACTGCCGGTGGGAATCAGCATCAATTTGTTGTCCTACTCCCTGTGACCGATCCAGTTGAAGGCCTGTGCAAAAGCGGTGTTTTTGTTCTTGGGCTGTCCATCGACCACGATGAGGTTTCGGTAGTTCGGGGTTGCTGCGATTTGGGCTTGGATCTTCCCTGAATGGACCAGGACTTTGTCATAGAAAAGACTTATAATAAATGAGCGAAGGAGTACCCAGTGGCTTCTCTAGTTAACCTTCTTCATTGACGCCTACCGCGATTGACTACGTATCGTCAGCGACACAAGTCGTGCCAACGGATTGTATAGTAAATACAGACCAGCGTTTATTGCAAGTCTTAGTTCGTTTACTTTGGAAATGGTCATGACAATGAGTTTCAATTCACCACCTCATATCAGCGATAACGAGCTATAGAAACGCGCTTCCGTTGCCGGACACTATCTAGTACTACATTGGGCCCATGTCCTACTTCTTAACAGCCTGCTAGTTAGGGGAACAGGGGAACATAAAAGAACGGTTGCATGAATACGAGTGCCCCATACGCGGCGTCTCACATGGGCTTGCACGCGAGACTGGCCTTGGCTACAGTCGGCACCTAGTGGAACAAAGCTGTGTGGGAAGCGCTTGCGTATGATACAAACAAACACTTTTCATCGTTCGGCCGTGGAATATGTTAGTTACAAAGCAAGCGTGACAAAAACAGTAAAAAAATAGACGTAGTAGCCAATGGCGCTGTTCCTTCAGAAGTTAAAAAAAAGGTCGTTAGTAGATCGTGTCGGAGGATGGGAATGAGGGAAGAACGGGGTGAGGGTTACCGGTTACCCATCACGCTGCGCTTTAAACCGCGATATTTTCTGCCCGGGTTCAGGTCCCGGCGCTGGTGCCTCCGTCGGCTCCTGCTGCCGTGACGCACCGCGGCCGCCAGACGACTCGCGCACCAGACTAGAGGTGGGCAGCACCGTCGGCGGACGCGTTGGTCGACGCGGTGGCGGGAAAGACGGCGAGTCGATAATCGCGATGGGCGCGGCGACAGCTGCTGGCGGGGGCGGGAAGGACGGCGAGTCGATGATTGCCATTGGAGCGTCCGCGATGCCTGGGGCAGTTGGTGGTGGCAGTGGTGCTTGGGATCGCGGGGTGGTGGGGGACGACGGCCCGGGCCGCTTGCGCTCCAATACGGTCTCGCTCGTCGGGAGCACTCTCGCGGCGGGACCCTCCCGCGGGCCCTCGTCGTCTACGAGAGTCCGCGGCGGGGCGACCGGGCGCGCGAGCTTGAATTTGGAGCCTTTTTGTTGGCGGGCGGCGGTGGGGACCGTAGTGGGCGGCGCGGGTGCGGAGGAGGCGGGAGGCGCACCGTAAGCGGATTCGAGGGCGGCGACGAGGGCGTCCGAGTTCTCTGCTGCGCCAGCGTTCGTCACGTCCCCGCGGCGCAGCGCGTCCATGAACGCACGTATGCGCGCGTCTTCGCCGACTTCGCTACCGCCCTCGTCCTCGCTGTCATTATCCCCGTTGCCGACCAAATGGTCGTCCTCGAGCCGACCTGTGCGCACCGCGCGGCGGAGAGCACCACTGGAGCTGGGGAGTACGGACGTCCCGAGCGAAGTGGACGGCGTAGTTGACGGCACGTGCGTCCCATATGCCTGCGCGAGCCGCTCAGACCTGAACTTTGATTGGGGGGGCTTGGGCCGAGGGCCCGCAAGGGTCGCGTCGAGTGGGACTTCCTGTTCGGACGTCTCCATTAGCCACCGCCGAGTAAAGGGAACGCAGAGATGGACTCGCCTCTTGGTCCCATTCGTCTTCGTCATTGGGTTCGTGAGAGTGCGCGGATAATGCGCGCGCGGCGTCGGCTCCTATTTTATTGCGCTTTTCAAAGTATGCGAGGGCGATCTCGCGCTGGTGTTGCACCGCGTCGATGTCGAACTCGTCTTCTGACGCGTGGCCCTCAGGGGGGTCATCCTCGTCCCCGTCGCCGGTATCGTCACTCAGGGGGGGTTGGAGTTCATCGCCTTCGTCGGAGTCGACCGGGACGGGTGAGGGCGGGTTCGACTCGTCGTCGGAATCGGCATTGGGAGGTGGGGGCGACGAAGCGCCGACAGGACGAGACGAGAAGCGCTCGACGACGTCGGGTCGCATGGGTAGCTTGGGAGAGTGCGCTGCCTCCCAGGTGTCGTCCCCGTCAGAGCCTTCAGACGGCCTCTCTGACTTTGGCAGTTCCGCCCACGAGACGCTCTTCCTCGGCTTGCGCGATCTGCGTGTCTCCTCCAGCTCCAGGTCCTCCTTCACCCGCAGCGCCGCCTCCTGCTCCTCTTTCTCCCGTGCGTCGGCCATATTTCTCAGCAGCGCCTTGCCCATCTTCTTCTGTATATCTTTCAGGGACTTGAGGCGCTCGAGCTCGGCCTTTGCGTTCGCCTTGCGCTGCTCGAGCTCCTCTCTCCGCTGCCGTCGATCGCGTGCCTCGTTCCGCTCCTCCTCGAGGCGCTCCTCTTCCTCAAGCATGTCCAAAAGACGGTTCATCTGTGCCTTGTTGCGCGCACGTTGCGCGGGTGGCAATCGGTACATGGGGATGAAGTTGGTGTCCTCTGCATCCACAATCGGAGCAGCGCCTGCGGTCGCAGCTGGTGGGGGTTCAGGGGCGCTTTCCATCGGCTCAGTAATCTCGATTATCGGAAGACCCTCTTCATTTAAGTGCTGTACGATGTATTAGATGTAACTCTGTACACGTGTTAATACACATACCTCGCCTGGCATGGGCTGCATGGCTCCTTGGGGCAGGTCACTGCCAAGCAGTTCCTTGAGCTTTTCGGATAGTTTCGAGACATCCTCTTTGGATAAATTATCCGTGTTAGAAGCGTCCCCGGGATTAAGTGAGCTCACAAGAGCCTGCAGAGCTGAATCAGAGTCAGGAACGTAGTGGGGATACGGAACATCATGCGCCTGCCTTCCGCCCGACTATCGCTTAGATTTTTTGTAGAGCCTTGGGGGTCAGAGGCCATCAAAGTGCCTCGAGATCCGTTGAAAGGCACTGAACGCGTTCTCCGAAGTATTGATCAAGTTGCGTGTGGTGGACGCTTTGAACGATCATAGCCTCATTCGGGGTTTGCCGAGAGCTTACCATCTTCACGTGCTCGATCTCGTCCTTATCCTCCCTTCCAATGGTCGTCGTTCAGTCAACACCGAGCACCTCTAGACCCCACCGTAAGAATCGCCGTTCTTTGTCGAAAAAGAAGAAGGCTCGCGTAGATCAAGACCATGACATGAGTAATGCCAGTCCCGCAATAAAACCCACCGCTGACGATGAGGAAATCCTGATCGATGTCGATGGCGCGGACGTCGCGCCACCAACGGAGGCACCAGTATTCGGACCCGCGCCTGCATCTGCGGGGCAGACCTTAAAATCGGAGACAAGACGGGTGGCGATCCCACCTCATCGCATGACGCCTCTGAAAAAGGAGTGGATAAACATCTTTGGACCTCTGACGGAAATACTTGGGCTTCAGGTTAGGATGAATGTGCAGAGAAAGTGTGTGGAGGTCCGCGTGCGTCTGCCCATATATTTATAATTGGGGGCTCGTACTAATCTGGGTTTGTAATAGACCTCAAAGCACTCCAAAGAACTTGGCGCGCTGCAAAAAGGCGCTGATTTTGTCAAGGCATTCGCTCTTGGTTTCGACGTTAATGTCGGTCATTTTTACGCAAGACATCTGGCCTTTGGTTGATATCGAAATAGGACGCTCTTGCCCTTCTCCGATTAGATGATCTTTATCTCGACTCGTTCGAGATCAAGGATGTTAAAACGCTCCATGGAGACCACCTCTCACGGGCCATCGGTGCGTACCCACGACGAATTTGAGATAGATACATGGCTAAGATATCATTTCAAGGTCGAATCGCTGGACAAGACGGCAAGACCAAGTTCACCATAGAAAATACCAGCCGCACCCGTATCATTCTGGCAGATACGTCCGTTGATATCTTTTTAGTCCATCGTATACAAACCTGACTATTTCTTCGCAGAAAAATCCACATCCTTGGTTCTTTCCAAAACATCAAAATTGCCCGCGACGCCATCGTCTCATTGATTCTTGGCTCACCGCCAGGAAAGGTATACGCGGGTCTGCGCACCGTCGCCAGTCGCATGAAGCAGAGAGCGCTTTAGGCTTTCTCGTCGATGTTTTCTTAGGTATTATCAGGATTGCTGTACTTTAATTTCGACATGTGCAGCTCATTGCAAACTATTTAACGAGGCGGACTGGTTCGGCACATCAAAACTACGAACGTTTAGAGTGTAGGTTATGAGACAATATTTCAGGTGGTTAGGGTGCGGCGTTGAGAAAGTGAGTCTGTAGTCATGTCCAGTGCGGCTTTATTCATCGGCAAAACGCGATTTCTTAGTTCACTCGGAGCCTTCTGCCTTGCCTTTTCTATCATCACCTTTTTCTACCTTCGTTTTTGCAAGCAAGCTGTCCAGCGTTGAAATAAGTGCATGGCATTCAGATATTTGACTGTGTCTCACTTTTTGATGGCCCCGTGGTCGACTGGCGGGCCCTGTCCGTTGCCGACCATGATCCTCACGCCTGTGCTCGGCACGTCTCCCACAACGACGTACAGCCAGCCGGGGCCAGGTGGATATACTCCACTGTTTGGTGGGCCTTCGATAGTCAGCGTGTGTCCGTCTCTCTCGAGTTTAGCCACAAGGTATACAAGGCGCGAATTGGCGTGTACCGCGTGCGTGACGAATCCAAGGTCCATCAAGGATACTGCAGCTCAAGTCAACTACATAGTCGACATACGGGAGGAACGACTGGCCTGTGATGGTTTTGCCGCTGAGATCGCTGGGGATCTTAACGTGAGTCTTCAGTCGCTCCCCAAAGCTCATTGTGCGGGGTGCGTCTTCGATCACAGGCCGCTCGGCGGTCATGTAAGGAGGGCGCAACCACTCGACGCGGTACTCAGTGCCGTATGCCACCTCGCTCCGGTCGAGGTTCGGGTTGCTCCCCGCGATCATAATATCCGCTTTCGGCGTCAGGGTCGCCGTCGAGTGGTACATCCGCGGGATGGCGCTCTCCGGTAGACCCTGCGTAAAGCGGCTTCCGGCTGGCGCGGCGTGGTCATACAGCACGGGTGCGTACACCGCGCCGTCGGCGTTTGACTGGCCTACCTGCTCCCGCACGTTCCCGTAGCCCGAGATGCCGCTCGCCGCGCCATTGAGGAGCACGATGGCGCCTGTGGGGAGTAATACGGCATCGGGCATCATGCGCGGGCCTGGCATGCGCTCGACCTGCCAGCCGGCGGCGATGCCAGCTGGGGTGAGCAGCAGCCGCGCGCACTGGTCGGACGCGGGATCTTTTGCGGAGAGCTCGTAGCTAGGCCGTTTATCGTCGAGCGTTGAGCCGCCGCAGATGAGTACCTCCGGTGCGTAGCCATTCGAGGGGTCGAGGGGGAGCAACAACGCGGTACCGGTCATGGGGTACGTGACGCGCACGCCGTTGGGGAGCCGCGGGAGCCGCTGCTCCCTGTGCCGCTTCCAGTCGTAGATCATCGCGTCGCGGTTTGCAGCGACGAAGACGCGCCCGTCGGGGAGCGCAAATGCGATCGGAAAGAGATTCGAGTTGAGCGTGTCGACGAGGAATTGGAGACGCACGGGCGTGCCGTTTGCGCCGTGGAGGTTCTTCGGCGGGAAGTACTCCACTGTCGGGTTGTTCGTCGTCGCATTGTTCATCCACCCGCCGCGCGTGGAACCACCGAGTATCATCACGCTCCCGTCCTCGATCCGCACGACGGTCGCGTACCACCGCGGGCTTGCGAGCCGCAGGTGTTCGGGGTACTCCGCGATGTCGCACCCCGCCGCATCCGGCGCGTCGCACGGCGCGAACAGCCGCACAGCCTGCGTCCCGCCCGTGTCGCCAAAGTCCGCTGGGGCAGTATGGTCCTCGACGACGGGGTTCCCGCCTGCGCTGACGAGCGTGCCGTTGCCGAGGAACGCGCCGCCCGCGCAGAACGAGTTGCTCCGCACGCGCAGCGGCGTCACGGCGTACGTGTCGAGGTTGAACAGCGCGCCCCACGCCGGGTGGCGGTTGTCGACCGTCAGCGGGTTGTGCTCCACCTTGTCCAGGATCAGCACGTGCGTCGCAGAGACGACCGCGAGCTGCATCGCGTTCACCCCCGTCGTGCCCTTCTGCACGAGCGTCCAGCCGTGTGGTGCTGTCTGCGCGATGCGTGTTGGGGGCGGCGCCACGACGAGGTTCTGCGCTGCCTGCTGGTTCTCGAAGGGGGCCGGTGGCACGCCCGTGGTGACGACGAACGCGTCTACGTCGATGAACTTGAGTCTCCCTCCGCGGTGCGTCTGTCCCGAGTGCACGATCCAGACCGTGTGCTTCCCGTACGGGAGGCTGTAATTCCAGCCGAGGCGCTGCTGGCAGTGATTGCGCGGGGCGTACGCGTCGACGCGTTGCACGAACCGCCCGTCGACGTACATGTCCGCGATGCCGTGGCGCGGGCCCATGCTCCCGAACCACTCGATCCCGGTGCCGGTGAACGTGAGAGACACAGTGGCGCCGTGTGCACGCGTCCGGCGCAGCGAGCCGCCGACGAAGCATGTAGAGTACGTGTCTGCCCAGAGGCCCTTGTAGTGCACGAGCGGGGAGGAAGAGTCATAGCCCCTCGCGCCGGCGGGGACGTGGTAGGGCGTGAAAGGTGCGGGCGTTGCCGCACCTGGTGGGGTATGTCCGTTCCAGGCGGGCTCGGACTTGTGCTTTTTCGAGAGGCAAAGCGAAACCAAGGCAGATATAATTATTAGAGAGAAGGGAGGCATGGTAGTGACTGTTACTAGTAGCACTCGCTGGAATACGAACGCGACGCGTCGAAATCACGTGCATTTGATGCTCTGGCACGTGCAACCTACCGCACATCCTCAACGAAATTGACAAACGGACAAACGGACAAATGGACAGTCGACAAACTCCGAGATAGCCGTGGTATGGCATCGTTGCAGCATTGTGCGCACTCGTAGTAAATTACTATCGAAGCGGGCAGCGGGCCGAACCAGGAATCTCATTGCCGAGGGCTTGATCTCACAAATCATGTAGCCGCTTGTCGGAAATTTATCAATCACGGACTGACCAGAGTCGGACTCTCGCGCTTTCTCTTTTTCCCGCTCATCTGCTCTTTGACAAGTGAGGCTTGTGGCCCAACTTTGCGGTTGCATACAGTCTTATCGGTCCCTGCCTCTTTCTCCTACAATGTGCGGAATTCTCGGACTCTTCCTGCACGATCCTTCCGTCAACGCGGCACCAGAAATATGCGAGGGCCTGTCATTACTGCAGCACCGGGGCCAGGATGCATGCGGCATTGTTACTTGCGGACCTCGAGGCCGTCTGTATCAGTGCAAGGCCAATGGCATGGTCCGCGACGTGTTCACGCAGGAGGCAGTGGCGCGATTGATTGGCGGGATGGGTATCGGACACGGTGAGCATTCTTTCCGAGTCTCCCCTGATCGCCCCACTTTGAACACTGCCACCGATACTGAACGATGTACAATACCCACCGCTCGTTGTCTGGAACCCTCGACGTTGCTGCAGAGCTAGTTCGCACAAAAGGGGTTGCGATTACAATTTTACCTCCCTAGCTTTTGCCCTCCCCTGAACGCGCGCGATTACTGACGATATCGTTACTACGACTTTTAGTTCGTTACCCAACCGCTGGCACCTCGAATCACGCAGAAGCCCAGCCCTTCTATGTCAACTCCCCGTATGGAATTACCTTCGCTCATGTGAGCGTTATTGCGTTTAAGCTCGCGTTGATGCTATATCGGCGGCAATCTGCAGAACGGAAACCTTATCAACACGACTGCGCTCTTACACTTCATGGACGCAGTCGCACACCGACACATCAACACATCGTCCGATTCCGAGCTGCTCCTCAACATCTTTGCGGATCACCTGAATGAAACCGGAAAATTCCGCATCAACGAGGAGGACATCTTCGTCGCCGTGCGCGGACTCATGGTCCAGGCCCGCGGTGCGTACGCGTGCGTTGCCATGCTCGCGGGCTTTGGTATCATTGCGTTCCGTGATCCTAATGGGATCCGACCGCTGGGTGTCGCACGCCGCCCGATGCCAGGCGGCGCAACGGATTGGCTCTGTGCGAGTGAGAGTGCCGCGGCGGATGTTGGAGGCTTCGTTGACTGGGAGGACGTACGCCCAGGTACGCTTTCGCCCAGATGTTTTGTTGCGTACACGTGCTGAGCAGACGCTAGGTGAAGCGGTGATACTCACGCGCTGTGGAGTATCGCGGCGGCAAGTCGTCCCCGCGGCAACCTTTGCCCCAGACATCTTTGAGTATGTCTACCTTGCGCGACCGGATTCCGTCCTCGACGGGATCAGCGTGTACCGTAGTCGGATGGCGATGGGCAACGCGCTTGCGAAGGAGGTCCAACGCGTGCTCACGGAAAAGCAAATCACCGTCGACGTCGTGATCCCCGTGCCGGATACCTCGCGCGTCGCCGCGTTGAACCTCGCACAGGCTCTTGGTCTGCCATACCGCGAGGGGTTCGTCAAGAACCGATACGTGGGGCGTACATTTATCATGCCCGAACAACAAATGAGGTAGGTTTTTTGTACTCTTACATTCCGTGTCACACACGCTACATGGCTCCTTAGAAAGAAAAGCGTGCGAAGGAAATTGAACGCCATGGCGCTCGAATTCGCAGGCAAGAACGTCCTGATCGTCGACGGTGAGCCCCACGTGACGTACATGATCGGATCTGACCTCTGATCTTCGTCCGCCCCATGCAGATTCCATCGTGCGCGGGACGACATCCCGAGAGATCATCCAGATGGCCAAGGACGTCGGCTCAAAAAAAGTGATCATGGCGTCATGCGCGCCGCCGATCCGGTACCCGAACGTCTACGGCATCGACATGCCCTCACGCACCGAGCTCGTCGCGCACGGCCGCACGACAGAGGAGGTCGCGGAGGCCATCGGCGCGGACCTGGTCATCTTCCAGACGCTGCCGGACCTGGTCACGAGCGTGCGCCAGCTGAACCCGTCGATCGAGCGGTTCGAGTGCTCCGTGTTCGACGGCGATTACGTCACGGGCGGCGTCGACGCGGCGTACCTTGACCACCTTGAGGGCATCCGCTCGGACAATATGAAGACTAAGGCCGCAGTGGTGAATGGGCTCGCGAGCGCGCAGGCGGCGGTCGCGGCGGTAGTAGCAGTGGGCGAAGCTGGTGCCGCTGTTGGTGCTTCGGGTGCAAGCAGCGCTTCTGGCGGCTCGGATAGCACGGGCACACCGTCCTCGCACCGGCATACGGACGGGGTGGACGACACGATAGGGTTGCATAATACGTGGAAGCTGAGCTGATTGTTTACGATGCTCCCGGTACTATAGCGTTTGTTGAGTGTAAATTACTGCATTATGGCATTTTATCCTTAGATACGGTTTGGTGCCCAGCTTCGTTATGCGGAGCGGTGAGTTGGCTACTACCACCGTCTAGGTCATCGTTGGATCTCTGCACATATGAGGAGCTGTTATGATAAGCGTACAGGTGGCCAACTGCTTTATGTTTTCCCATTGCGATGGTTCGCCATGGCATCCGTCCGAGTCTCAATGGCATGACCTCGTATTTCCTATTCTACTCAGTCACACACTTTACTGCGCTATTCGCATCCTGTAAGTATGGTGTTAATACTGTTATATACATCAGAAAATCCCGAGACGAGTACCATGACGGTGATATCGACTACTACCCAACGAGAATACTAACAAGAATACGCACTCTATCATACATAAGGGAACGCGTTACACCATATTAAGCGAGTGGTGCGAAGAGTGCGGAGAATGATCGGCCGTATGGTCGACATCAGGAGAGCGTCGTGAAGGACCCGCGATGGCTGATGGGTTAGTAACTGATGTAGATAATGGCGGCTGTGGTTGGTCTGGGGGGGCCACAATGCTTTCTCGAATTGCCGAAGGGACTTCCTTCTCCTTCCTTAGAGGAGCCTTCGCGGTACCTTCTTCATCACCAGCACCGGGATCAGGAGAAATCGGAAGTGGAGACGGGCCAGAAGCGAGAGCTAGGGATCCTAGGATCGACGAATGAGATTCTGGCGAAGATGCGTGGTCAGATCCAGTCATGAGAGTGTCTGAAGACAACGACAAACCTGTAGGGAGCACGTTTTTGGAACTCGGAGTCTTGACTGGAGTTAGAGAAGGCGACGATGAATCGTCTGGAACATCCGAAGGAGTGTGGCAGTCCGCGGTAGGTTGGACATGGCCAGAGAGGTTACACGATGGATATGAAGATGGCTGCAATAGGATCGGGTCCAGATCGCCAGTGGAAGCAGAGAATTGACCCGGGGCATAAACGGTACCTTCATGTAGCCTAATATAGATGTTGCGGATGTGACTGAGAATATTCAGCGTCAACGACTTGCAAAGGTCGCTCTCGCGCTTGCGCTCGTGCTCAGTGTCATGGTCAACGGGGTGTTGCGCTCTGAGAACTATTTCGTTCCAGAGTTTGCAGAACTCGCGCTGCAGGTGGAGTGACGTAACTTGTACATTGAATTTGGAACCGTGTTTTAAAGTGGCCGATAACGAATACAGCGAGGATTGGTTCTGGATATTTCTAAATTGCTGGCGGATGGTGTGAACCAAGATGGAAAGTGACTGGTCGTCGGCAGCATAATCTCGGAGGACTTGTTCTTTGACGTCCAGTTCCTTGGAGGCCAGCTGATACCAAGAGTCATCACGCCGTTGCGCCGTTGCGAGAATACTGGTAACTATGGCCTGTACAACCCATGCAGCGCCTTGGCTTTCAGCATCACCCCAGCCTCTCACAACATGACCAAATTCGGTAGATTTCAGTCCTCGATATTGGTCTTCGGACACGATCTTCTCGAGGATATCTTGATACGGAATAGGCTCAAGGGCCTTCGCGCAGACGATTGCCCGTTGGTTTTTGTCCGACTGAGGAAGCGAATTAGACAAGAATATGCGGTCCAGCAGTCCGAACAATGCTCCAAAAATTGACAATCTGTCCAGTTCGGTGAGAAGGGGCAGAGGATCGCCGACCACTGTCGAGCTGCGGAAGCCGGGCAAGCCAGAAAAGAAGCGCTCCAGTTGATCGTCTCCGTCCAATTTGTTGAACGTCAACAGAAATGCGCGGGCATCAATCTCCCGGGGCGAGCTCAGAGCAGTTTCTTCAACTGTCTTCGGCGCAAGCATTTTGCGATAACTTTTCTCCAGAGCCGAAAAGCGATCGTAGATGTCAAAACTAAAGAGCGACAAGAGCGACAAACCAGTGAACCACCGAAGAACCCAAAAGACGACATATGGTGTCCCGATAACAATGAACCACACCAACGATGTAAGTGGGGTATAGTAGGGGCAGTCATGGCGAAAAAAGGGCATGACTGTAATGCATCCGTATAGTGCCACGCAAACGCCAACCAGTGACAACACCAGTCTGAAGATTGTATGATCGACCTTCCATAAAAAAACGACGAGGCCGGCAAAAAAGAGGAAGAGGGAAATGTGTAGCAGCATGGGCAATGCATCAAACGCCCACGGAAGACGAAACTTCTCTACCCCATCGAAGAAGAACGTGCGGACCCTTGCTCGCTTGTGTAGACGGTGATGTCGCTGAGTAGCCCTGAGGTATCTTCGTGCCCATTGTTGTAGCAAGGAAGCAAGTAGAGCACATGTAAGACTGATAACCAAGCTCAAGAACCAAAACGTATTGACCCAGACAGCATATCTTGGTGGAGAGAACGGAGGTGGAGTGGGAAGGGGAGTATTTAGTCGGCTCGTGTCAGCAAGAACCTGATAGATATTAGTAAGGTAGAAGTTGGTGGTGTCCTGTGAGTTTGGTCGAATGTCCTGAATCGACACCGCAATTAATGTCGTGACAGTGGAAGAGAATAAACCAGTCTATGGTCGTTGAGATGAAATCAAGCACAACACGGAGGATAGACGCCTACAAAGACAAGGATTCTATCAGCGTCCTGTTTCCAGCCTTCTACCATCTTCTTGTCCTCTTCGCCGACCATTTCCCAATACATTGAAAATATATGCTCAGAGCCATCAGAGACGTTGGGCTCTCCTTGTGATTTGTAGTTCGGCGCTGACTGGTGGTACCGGTTTATGGATGCAGAGGCTGCAGCAGGTAAGAACGGTAAAGGTAGAGCCAAGAGGTGGGTAAGTCACCAGTGGATGCTCCTATCCCGGATAGATTGCTGGACCTGTCGGGATCTTGGCTCATTGGGTTTCAGTATGGAGAGTGTACAGTGAGAATGTTCCGAGTCGTTGCCTACAGCAACTGAAGGAAGCGCTGACACGTTGTCTAGAGAGTCACGCGTGACTCTCTAGAAGTGACGTAGCCTCATCAAGATTTCTCAGTTCCTCATTTCTTTCACCCACAAGAGGTGGGCGACACCACATTGTCGGTGGGCAAGTTTATTTGCACACACCCAGTCCACCAATGGCACACTATGACACTTTTCGCGCGCAACTCGCAATCGCGCATCCTGCTTTCGGCCACGCTCTCTGGAAGCCAGACCCTGGACAGTACCCTCCCGTCCAGATTGGTGACGTCGGTTTCATTCGCCAAGGCAAATTCCACCGCCTATTCAATGCTCTGCTCCCCGCGAACCATCCGTCTCATGACAGCCGCGGTACACCAGAATATCATGAACCACTTCGGCTCCGATTGCAAGATCATATCGACCCTGGGATCCTCAGTCCCAGCAATTTCTACTCTTACGGGGTCAACATGGTATCTGGTGGATTAGATGCACTCGCTTCAGGGTATTCGACACGTTCTAAGTTTAGCCACGTCACTGACAGTTCTTCAGGACCGGCTCTGCAAAAGTCGAGTTTTCATGCACAAGGAAGCAAGGTGCTGTATTGTCCCTTCCAGTCACCGCTCGACGTGAGGACACAATCTCTCTGGGTCATTTTCGCAAATGGATTATTAAACATATCGACTCTTGGCTTGCCTTCGCGAACGAGCTTGGAGTGGGGATAGAGATGGAGGACATAGTTCTAGTCACAGGGTGTCATCGCACAAAATCTTGGACCAATGCCGTTCTTAACGAGGTTCAGACGAATGTGCAGTTATCTTTTGGGGTTCAAGTCGGCGCTTCGGGCGCTAGCGTCCAGTGGCAAGGTTCCGACCTCCGGATTCAAGGTGCAGCGATTAGTCATGGCCCGAACGGCGAGGTGTGTGCAACACATTGCAGGGGCCAACGGATTCTGAAATTTTCGACCTGCCCCAAAGTACTTACCTGAGAATCAATGCATATTTATCCGAGGATTCCGTGTCAAACGCTATTTCGGCTTAGCTCCGCGCATCAAAGCGGCAGCGGAACCCAAGCCAGATACCCGCGGGAACGACGGTGAGCCGGAGAAGGAAGCGGATCCGATACCTAGGGTTACGAAGGTAAGATTACTCTTTTTTGACTTCCTATTGTTCATTGTGCGTTTAAAGTACCGGGATCCTTTACATGAACTATTGGAATATATCGCCAAAGTGAGCTCCGTGGACGCCATATCTTCAATACGCGACCACGTTGGTTCTAACGTGGATGATACAGCAGGCACCAAATTGCGATATGGCCCTCGTTCACGATGACGACTTGGAACGAATTCTGGGAGTCGGCGATGGGACTGTGAGTGAGGATCCTGTATAAGCGTCATTCTTATTTCCTTCGTGCCCATAGTCCCTGGAAACTCTCAAACCAGATGTGATGATGGATTACCTTGAAAGGTGGAAGCCTGAAATCGGGGTCATGTCCGGTGAGCACTTACCTGTATCATGATGCTCTCTAATTTTCATGGTAAACCTTGCACAGAAGGTCCTTTTCCCGCCGACAACCAAAGTCCAAGAACAAATAATGTGGCGATGCTTTCCGAGCAGCTCAAAAGTTTGGGTGAGCCCTCATACAATTCTCGGTGGTGGCAACACTTAGCCGGGACAAATCACTACTGCAGACCCTCCAATCTCCGTTCCGTTAGTTTCCCACCTCCCCGGTGGCACGACGAATAGAGAAGAAGAGGCCCACTACCTGTTAGAGGCGCAGGAAAGCGCGACTAAGTATACGGTCAGTAAGAGTAACACGCGACAAGTAATGTAAAGTACTAACCTCAGCCTTTGGGAGAGAAGACTGAGGTCTCTGCGTAAACTGTGAAATATTTATGCAATGTAAAGTAAATTTCTCTGAAGTAAAAACGATGGCCGCGGTCGAGCAACTGAGCTCGACTTAGCAGAATCGTGCATTGCCAAGCTTTGCCAGCCCAACACTTACTGCCACGCCCCTAGCGATCGGGCTAGGTGAGCTATTTGACCTTACCTCTTCAGTATTATCAACTTAGAGATTCCGGAGACTCGCACAGACAGAGAATGCTCCGATGGCTTCAATATTAATTGGTACGGTGGAGATCGCCGTATTCCAGGTGCAGTTTAGGTTGGATAAGCGGCTTGTAACTTACCCAAGGACTTACGACTAGAAAGAGTGAAACTCATAGACCAGAAGAGTCATTTGTTATCACAAATATGACCTTGAATATGACATAGGTGTAGGTTAAGTAGAACGAACGCAGGATTCACTCGCTGGGTGTCGCACGCCTTCTGACGTTAGGTGGCGCTTGGGCTGGATATGTGAATGAGAACGCCGTCGCGGATGTGGAACCTTCTCCGACTGGGCGCGCCCAGGTACGCTTTCGCCCAGCTGTCTGTTTACTGAGTCACTAGATACACGTCACGCTGAGCGAGATGCTAGGCGGAAGCGGTAATGCTCACGCGCTGTGGAGTGTCGCGGCGGCATGTCGTCCCCACCGTGACCTTTGCGCCAGACATCTTCGAGTATGTCTACCTTGCGCGACCGGATTTAGTCTTCGACGGGATCAGTGTGTACCGTAGTCGGATGGCGATGGGAAAGGCGCTTGCGCAGGAGGTCCAACGCGTGCTCACGGAAAAGCAAATCACCGGCGATTCACCGTCGACGTCGTGATCCCCGTGCCGGATACCTCGCGCGTCGCCGTGTTGAACCTCGCACAGGCTCTCGGCCTGCCGTACCGCGAGGGGTTCGTCAAGAACCGATACGTGGGGCGTACCTTTATCATGCCCGAACAACAGATGAGGTAACTGCCATACGTTCTCGATAGAGGCGTGTCTCACACCCCTCCAGAAAGAAAAGCGTGCGAAGGAAGCTGAACGCTATGGCGCTCCAATTCGCAGGCAAGAACGTGCTGATCGTTGACGGTGAGCCGCACATGACGTACATGATCGGATCTGGTCTCTGATCTTCGTCCGCCCCATGCAGATTCCATCGTGCGTGCTGGTGCTTCGGGTGCGAGCAGCGCTTCTGGCGGCTCGGATAGCACGGGCACACCGTCCACGCACCGGCATACGGACGGGGTGGACGACACGATAGGGTTGCATAATACGTGGAAGCTAAGCTGATTGTTTGCGGTGCTCCCGGTAGTACCATGGCGTTTGTAGAATAGAATATGTAAATTACTGCACGATCTTATGCTTAGAGAGGATTTGGTGGGACACCCCCCGTTATGCGTATTTGGTGAAGGGGCCTACTGTATAGGCCGTACTGTAGTTTTGAATCTTGCTGCAGTAAAAATTGTACAATATATACAGCAGTAAAGCCGCATTGTAAGTTTAGAAACGGAAGGGGCCTAGGCTATCAATTTGGCAGCCGCTATAGGGTTTTGTTTACCAGGCACACTCCACCGTCCACCCTTGAGTCTATCAATGGCACACTATGACACTTTTCGCGAGCAACTCGCAATCGCACATCCTGCTTTCGGCCACGCCCTCTGGGACCCGGGCCCGGAAGCACTATACCCTTCCGTTCAGGTTGGAGATGTCGGTTTCATTCGCAACGGCAAATTCCATCGCCTATTCAATGCTCTACTCTCCGCGGACGATCCGTCTCATGAACGCCGCGGTGCGCCACATGATCATGAACCACTTCGGCTCCAAGGCCGCTCGCAAGATCATATCGACCATGGGATCCTCGGTCCCAACGATTTCTACTCTTATGGGGTCAACATAGTATCTGGTGGATTAGAGGTCCTCGCCACAGGGTAATCGAATTGCGCGTTCTAAATCTAGCCACGTCGCTGACTGTTCTTCAGGGTTGGCTCTGCGGATGTCTCGTTTTCATGCACAAAGAAGCAGGGTGCCGTATTGTCCCTTCCAGTGACCGCTCAACGTGAGGATACCCCCCATCTGGGTCATTTTCGCAAATGGATTCTCAGGCATATCAACTCTTGGTTTGCCTTCGCGCGTGAGCTTGGAATGGGGATAGAGATGGAGGACATAATTCTTGTCACTGGGTGTCATCGCACAAGGTCTTGGACTAATACCGTTTTCAACGAGGTTCAGGCGCATGCACGGGTATCTCTTGGGGTTGAAGTTGGAGCTTTTGACGCCTATGTCAATTGGCGAGTTTCGAACTTCCGAGTTCAAGGGGCAGTGCATGGTCGTGGCCCAAACGGCACGGTGTGTGTGACGCATATCGCAAGGACCAACGGATACTGAATATTTCGACGTGTTCATTTAGAACTTACCTGAGAATCAATGCATATTTATCCGAGGATTCCGTGTCAAACGGTTTTTTTCGGCTTAGTTCCGCGCATCAGAGGGGCAGCAGAACCCAGGCCAGATTCACGTGGGAACGACGGCGAGCCGGAGAAGGAAGTGGTTCCGATACCTAGCGTTACGAAGGTAAGACGACTCTTTTTTTGATTTTCTATTGTTCATTGTGCGGTCAAAGCACCGGGATCCTCTGCATGTGCTATTGGAATATATCGCCAAAGTAAGTGCCGTAGATCCGTGCCATATCTTCACTATGTGACCATGTTGATTCCAACGTGGACGGTACAGCAAGCACCAGATTGCGATATGGCCCTCGTTCACGACGATGACTTGGAACGAATTCTGGGAGCCGGCGATAGGACTGTGAGTGAGGGTCCTGACTATAAGTATTATTGATTTCATCATCCTCAAATAGTCTCTGGAAACCCTCAAACCAGATGTGATGATGGATTATCTTGAAAGGTCGAAGCCTGAAATCGGGGTCATGTCCAGTGAGTACCCACCAGTATCGTGATGCCCTCCGATTGCCCTAGTAAACACGCTTCCGCGAAAGATTCTTTTCTCGCCAACGACCGAAGTCCGAGAACAGATACGGGGCACATGACTGTGGCGATGCTTTCCGAGCATCTCAAAAGTTTGGGTGAGCTCCCATACACTTCTCGGTGGTGGCAGTACTTAGCTGGGACAAATCACTACTACAGACGCTCCGACCTCCGTTCCGTTAGTTTCCCACTTCCCTGGTGGCACGACGAATAGAGAGGAAAAGGCCCACTGCCTGTTAGATGCGCAGGAAAGCGCGACTAAGTACACGGTCAGTAAGAGTAACACGAGTAATGTAAATTTCTGACCTCAGCCTTTGGGAGAGAGGAGGTCTGGGATCTCTGCGTGAATTATGAAATTTTATGCAATGTAAAGTAAATTTCTCCAAAGCAAAAACGAAGGCCGCGGTCGAGCAACTGAGCTCGATTTAGCAGAATCGTGACTGGCAGTCTAGCCGACCCAGCATTTACACACGTGCAACTGCACCTCCAATTGAACAGCTACTTACCACAGTCTTACCACGCCCCTGGCAATCGGACCGGGTGACCCAATAATATTAGGAAATCGCCGAGTTCCAGGTGCAGTCTAGGTTGGATAAGCGGCTTTTGACTGTGACTTGCGACTGGAAAGAACTCATAGACCAGAAGAGGCACTTGCCATTGCAAATATGACATAGATACAAGTCGAGTTCAACATTCAGCGCTCAGCCGCTGGGTATTGCACGCCGTCTGACGCTAGGTGGCGCCACAAGCTGGATCTGTGAGTGAGAGCGCTGTCGCAGATGTTGGAAGTTTCGTCGACCCCAGTACGCATTCTCCTAGTTGTCCTGTTAGATACACGTCGTGCTGAGCGAGATACTAGGCGAAGTGGTAACACTCAAACGCTCAAGCTGCGGAGTATTGCGGTAACCTTTGAACCGGACATCGTTGATGTCTATCTTGCGCGATCGGATCCTGTCTCGACAAGAAGGGCATGTACCGTAATCGGATGGCGACGGGCAACGTGCTGGCGCAGGCGTGCTCACGGAAAAACAAATCACCGTCGACCTCGTGATCTCAGTGCCTGACACCTCTCGCCAAGCCTCTCGCGTCGCGGCGTTGAACTCACACAGGCTCTCGATCTGCAATATCGTGCGCTCTTGCGTTCTCGACGGACGAATACGCCTCTCACACGCCGCATGGCTCCTCAGAAAGAAGAGCGCGCGAAGGAAGTTAACCACCATGGCGCCCGAAATCGTAGGAAAAAACGTTCAGATCGTCGACGGTGGGATACATGATCAAGTCTGATCGTCCACCTAACCCACACAGACTCGAGCGTGCGCGGGACGAGGTCCCGAGAGATCATCCAGATAGCCGAAGTACGGCCAAGGACGTCGGTTCAAAAAGGTGATCATGGCATCGTGCGGAACGTATACGATATCGGCGTGCCCTCACGAGCGGAGCTCGTCGCGGACTGCCGCACGACGGACGCGGCCGTAGACCTCGTCAGCTTCCAGACGCTCCTGGACCTAGTCACGAGCGTGCGCTAGCTGAACCCGTCGACCGAGCGGTTCGAGTGCCCCGTGTACGACGGCAAGTACGCTACGGGCGGCGTGGACGCAGCGCACCCCAATCGTTTCGAGGGCGTCCACTCAGACAACATGAAGACCAAGGCGGCCGCAGTGGTGAATGGGCTCGCAAGCGCGCATTCCGCGGCGGTTGTCGAGGCAGTAGTGGAGGTGGGCGATACTAGCACCACCGCTGGGGCTTCTGGTACGAACAGCGGCTCGGAGAGCACGGGAATACCGTCCACGCACTGGCCTGCGGACCGGGCGGTTGGGTTGCACAATACGTAGAAGTTGGGCCGACTGTTTGCGGTGCTCTTGGGTAGAGGTTTCGGGTGCAGGCGTGTGTAATATGTAAATTACTGTTCGGTTTACGCTAAGAAACAAACGGCTTGGGTGCCCATCGCTGTGTCATGGGGCACGTGCATATTGCGTGACTGACAGCCGACCTAATAACGTGACTTCTACACTTGCCTTTTTCGGCGCGTAGCTGATTGTGGAACTTACAATTCCTAGAGCACGACCGCTGCCCTGTACTGTAACGTCCCTGAACTTGTTCATCAGCAAAAAAGATAAAAAACTTTAAGTGCTTATAAGATATTATAATTGCCACAAGTCATGTAAGCCAGGCTGGAATTATAAGATCTTATCGAGTCATGTCGTTTTGGCAATTTACGGTAACATGGCACAATTGTTCAGGCGATTATAATCGCTTTCAATTGTCATCGGGGACTATGATTACTTTTGGAGATTCTAAGCACTGGCAATCAGTTCTGTGTCTGCAAGCACTTTCAAGCGTTGTATACATTATAATATATATTTTCCAGTAGACTAAATACAGTGGACAGTGTAATAAGACATAATGCTACATCTCTTGTCGTGTCGTTGCCACCATATCCCGCTGCACCATCGCTGCTGTCATCGTCACCGTGTCGCTGTCGTCACACGACTGTCATTGTCACCGCCGCCGTCGTGGTCACATCTTTGTGGTGGTGGTGGACGTTGTCGTCACTTCAGGCTTGTGTTAGTACACCCCCGCGACTGTGTGCTGCCAATGTCTTTGTTATGGGCACCGGAGCTCACATGGCCCCCCGTCAATGGCAATTGACAAGTGGTAGGAAGGGGCTTACTAACACTGTTTCCGTTCGGGCTACCGCTACTTGGTGCTTGAATATAGGGAGCTTGGTGTATATGAGATGACGCATTCACTAGACAGGGGGAAATATAATTTTGTATGACTTTCAAGAACGAAAGTTGCTTCATTGCTGGTGCTACCATTGTGCTTGCAACTCACTGTGATGGACAAAAAGCATGCCCGTGAGCCAGGCGCGCCCCTGCAAAGTGCTTGCCCAGCTGTGCACTCCTGCGGGCCGAACCGAAAACACCGTGCAACATCTGCACAGACTGCGCACGCTTGGCTGTTAACAAGGGTCTGGTAGGCAGGGTGGAGGGAAAGTTTACCGTCAATGATCCAGCACTTGACTTGGTTTGCAGACACGTGCCAGTCGTGTGTACGTGCTGCCAGGTGTGTGGATAGTCGAGCTGAAGAGCAAATCATCAAATCGAAAATGGTTGGATCGACCAGGCTGTGTCGTCTGCGATGCCGGGGCTAGCGAATGGATGTCCACGACATTGTAGCTATAGGTACCGTCTCTCCAGACAGCGAGGCAGTCAGCATGTGGAGCAGAGAGAGGTAAAGGACGTACGGCTGTCCCGGAGAAGACGTCGCAAGGCGCTCCAAACAAGTGCTCTTCTCTGAAGGTGCGCTTTCCCTCTCCTTCAGCCACTTCCTGATATGAGGGCGGGATAGCATGTGTAACCCACAGCTTGTGCTGGCAGGGCCCAGGAGTGCATTGTAGATGTGGAAACGTAGGGCATATCATCATGGGAGCATGTTGAAGAAACTTGCATTGAGTGGATGAGCAATGAGGGTTAGGAAACGTCTAAAGCGGGGACGTATAGGCTATGCGATGAAACTTACAAAAGGGACCGAAGGTGGAAAAATTAACAATGAAAGGTGCGTATTGTCGCATACTTTACGCACATCGAAGTGCGGTATCCGCTGCCCATCGTAGGCCACGTAGTTCCTCCTTTAGTTTATTGGTTTTGCTACTTTTCGATAACTCATCATTCTCTCACCGAGGTCTGGTGCACTGCACGAGGGCAGCGTTCATGGTACTGGACGAGGATCTAACACCAGATTCAGCCGAGCCAACGTCAATTCAGGCAAGGGGCAGGGGTATAAGTACAGGCAGAAAAGACAAAGCTTCCATGAGGGAGGAATTGGGCTGAGAAAGATATTGATAAAGGGTGTGGGCAGAGGTAGCGTGAGGTCACGGTGGGGAGATGGAAGGTGCGTGCGATGTGCAATGACTTGTGCAATGAACAAATTAAAAATGAACGAAAAAAGGTTCCCACGCTCAGACCAATCAACAAACAACGCGACTTCGTTTTTTTTTGTCCAACATCATACAGTATATACAGTACACAATGTATGTGACTTCTTGTCAACTATTTTCCTACCGCCACAACGAACATCTGAGGTCCATATCTGCACAGCACTGGCATTCGCCAGCACACCACACCTGCAACAACCTGACGAGCTAGGTCAGCCGCCTTCTTTTGCATCATCGTGATCCGTCTTCTTGCTATCACAGTGCTTGTGGTGATGGCGGACAACTTGTGATGATGACAACGCAGATGTGTCGATGCCAGCCACAAGCAGCACCTCTGTCACTCATTATATCCCTCGCCCGACATCTGACCCACCCTCAACGACGACAGCCACCTACTGTACTCGCCTCGCAATCGGCCCCTTGGCCACTCGTTCCCAGGCCGCGCCTCATGCCGCCTTTGCCCATCTCACCATCCTCTTTCATTGCTTCACCCATGCTTCCGTCGATCGCCACGAGCCCTTTTCATCCCTCGGCTGTCTCTAGCCACCCTCAAGACGCCGTCAGGTTGCGCGGATCGTCACGCCCGCTGTAGGATTCGGAGGAAGGACTCGTATTGTCGTGCGTCATTGTGTCTCGATTTTTTTGTTCTTGTATGCCCAGTCTTCACTTCCTTTTACTTAGATATTTGATATCGCCTTTATCGTGTTTGCGCACGCACCTTTGTCTTGTCTCGCTCGCCTTTTGTACCTTACTCGTCTCGATCCTCTCTGCGTTCCGTTTCCTCCTGACTCCTTACTACCCTACCTCTTACTGTACTTTCAACTTAGTCGGAACGTTTCATACATGGCTCGCATGTATTTATAACCTCGCGTTCTTGGCTCGAAAATAATCATCGTTTTCTCCCCCCTAGTCTCTCGCTGCTGCGCGCTCATCCCAGAAGTCAGGCCCTACCGCGGGCACTCAAAGGACATTGTCGTCGTCTCCCCTTGTCTCGCAGACGGCATCTTCTCTCGTTACGTCTCGTCTTCCCCATTCCCGCTCACGCCCTCGTCCGTTTGCGATCGCACTGGCTCTCGCCATCGCGCTCCGGACTCGGTTCCTGTCCCTCCTGTAACCCCTGGGCCTGCGGGATCCCCTCCGCCTTCGAACTCACACGGACTCGGCTCCGTACACCATACACTTCCGATGGCGATGACAATGTGGTGCTGGGTGGCCCCTTTGCCGATGCGAGGCGAGACGCAACACCTGGGATGCGGCTTGTGTTAACCTCACTGCCACATCGTTGTCCTCGTGTCGTGGTCGTGGAGCACAGGTGCTTTCGATAATGATGACGAGACATTGGGTGGGGTGCTCGCCAATGTCAATTGCATCGCGTATTGTACCCAGTGACGACAACGCAGGGTGAGGGTAACGCAAGCTGCAATCCCCGTACCCGACGACAATGACAACGCATGGGTGGGGACTCGGAAGATGCACCCGCTGACGACAGACACGCAATCCTAATCGCAACTACAGTTTACCTGTTACTTGTCATTTATTTAGCTGGGTTTGGAAATGCATCTCCTGTTCACTTAGGCCACACGCTTACAAAAAAAATTGTGGGTATTTGCGACAAGAGCACACAAATTATCTAGAAGTTGTGATTGCCTATAAATGGACACGAGAATCGCAGTAGAATTGCAAGGCCTTATATCTGGGCCAAGATTGACCTTGCCAATTACAAACGATTATTTCGCGTTGTAATAAGGTCAAAACTCCTGTAAGCAATTTGGGATCCCGGCAAGCGCCGAAATTTTTTCTTTTTTTTGCTGATGTTGACGTGCTAAGTTCATATTTTCACAGTTATTACCGGTTTTCCTGACTTAGTCCCTCGATGGCGCACTATGACACTTTCCGCGATCAACTCGCGATCGCACATCCTGCTTTCGGCTACGCCCTTTGGGAGCCAGATCCTGGAGAACACAACTCTCCCGTTGAAGTTGGCGACGTCGGTTACATTCGCCAAGGAAGATTCCACCGTATTTTCAATGCACTGCTCCCCGCGAACCACTCATCCCATGAAGATCTCGGTGTACCAGAGGGCCATGAACCACTTCGACCTCGCATGCAAGATCATATCAACCGTGGGACCCTCAGCCCCAATACATTCTACTCTTATGGGGTGACGGTAGTATCTGGTGGATTAGAGGTAATCGCCGCGGAGTAATTGAATCGTAAATCGTAGGATTTGTCGCATCACTGATATTCTTTCAGGACGGCCAACTCTGTGCAAGACTCGTTTTCATTCACAAGGAAGTATGGCGCCGTATTGTCCCTTCCAGTGACTTCTCGACGCGAAGACACTCTCGTTCTGGGTCACTTCCGCAAATGGATCATCACGCATGTCGACTCTTGGTTTGCTTTCGCGCAAAAGCATAGATTGGGGATAGAGATGGAGGACATAATTCTAGTCACTGGATGCCATCGCGCAACATCTTGGACTCATGTTGCTTTCAACGAGGTTCATGCGGACGCACAGCGGACTTCTGGACCTCAGATCACCGGCAATCTCGGCGACCCCGCCAATTGGCCAGTTTCGGGCCAACACTCTCAAGGAACGGTGCTACGTCGTGGCCCAAGTGGTGAGGTACGTGGTCCGCACATCGCAAGTAGTACCAACGAATATTAAAGAGCTCTGACGTGCTTCATTAGAACTTACCTGAGAACCAATGCGTATTTGTCCGAGGATATCGTGTCGCCCGTACTTCCGAGATACTATCGAGGGTCAGAAGAGTAGTGGGACCCACTGCAGATCCAAGTGGGAGTGACAGTGGGCTGAATACGGCAGTGGTTCCGATACCCAGGGTTACCGAGGTAAGATTGGTCTTTTTGGCTTCCTAGTCCTGATCTATTCCCAAAGTACCGGGATCCTCTGCACATACTATTAGAATATATCGCGAAGGTGAGTGCTGCAGATGCATGCTATGTCTTCACTACGTGAACATGTCGGTTTTGACTTGAATATTGCAGCAGGCACCGCCGAATTGCGATATGGTTCTCGTTCATGACGACGACTTGACACGACTTAGCGGAATCATTGATGGAAGTGTGAGTAGGGGTCATGTATATCCATTATTATCAATTCACCCGTGTTCATAGTCGCTCGAAGCCCTCAACCCAGATGCGGTGATGCGTTTACTCCAAAGGTCTGAGCCCCCGATCAAGGTCATATCTGGTGAGCACCCGCCAGCACCATATTCCTGGATTTCGTAGTAGTAAAGGCCCTCACCATAAGATGCCAACTCTAATGGGAGTCCGAGCACTGTCACGACGCCCTTTACGGTAGCAATGCTTCAAACTTCCCGGCAGGAGTGAAAGCGCGGGTTCGAAGCATCGCGCACCACAGCAGAACAAAATGTTGATGGACAGGCTCAAGTTCAAGATTTGAGTAGAGCGACGCACTAGGTGTTGGATGGCATAGGATGGGGTCATACTTCTTTTCCTCATTAGTGCAGGGAGCTCCAAATGAAATAGCAACAAGTGAATTTGGGCGAGACAAAAAACTATAGTACATCAATAATGACAAAAGATTAAGCGATGAGAGATAGCGAAAGTGCGTAGGTCAAGCCCACAATCTGTGCAGCTCGTTCTATCGAGGGCATCGCACGCTCTGCTTTGCGCGGTTTTGCGTGTGGACGGGACAGTCGAACGATCCGAAGGCACGAAAAACCGGGCCCGCGGCCAGATTCGTCTGACTTTCCTACGCGCTAGGGCGACGCGTAGAGGTTTCGGATACATGAACAAAAATAGGTGAAATGTGATAAACCGAGCACGAACCTAAGGGTGATCCGCAACTTCGCAAAGGCTCGTGTCTCGTGCAGAAATCACGGTAGGCTTCAGTTCGATCCCTATGACCAATGAGCCAGCCCAGGGCTGGGGTCTACCGTGGGCCTGGGCGTCAATGATAAAGTTATTTCAAGTTGTCGCGCACGATCCGCGCAGCGTGGGAGGGTCTCACGTGACTAGCCTGCCCGCGCCAGTGGAGGGACTCTGCGCTTGACTTTGTGTCTCTTTCTCAATATTGCACGGTGCGTAACGCGTATATTAAATGCAGATTTAAGAAGAACATATTTCTCGACTCCCGAGTCTGCACTCTATGGCCCCACACCAGCGCTGCGTCTACTGCAGTCATGTCTAGCCTGCGTGCAGCTAGCGCTTAAGTCACGGTATCCTTCGGTGAAAGTTGCATTCATGATTGATTATCGGCGTTATCCGATGGGGTCGTGCATAACTGCCAGTTTGCCGTAACTTCCTTCACTGCCTCGACCTCACCGACATGGCACACTATGACACTTTTCGCGAGCAACTCGCAATCGCACATCCTGCTTTCGGCCACGCCCTTTGGGAGCCAGACCCTGGACTATACCCTCCCGTTCAGGTTGGTGACGTCGGTTTCATTCGCGTTGGCAAATTCCACCGCCTATTCAACGCTCTGCTCCCCGCGGACGATCCGTCTCATGTTAGCCGCGGTACACCAGAATATCATGAACCACTTCGGCTCCGGTTGCGAGATCATATCGACCCTGGGATCCTCAGTCCCAACAACTTCTACTCTTACGGGGTCAACGTAGTATCTGGTGGATTGGAGGTACTCGCTTCAGGGTATTCGACACGTTCTAAGTTTAGCCACGTCACTGACAGTTTTTCAGGGTCGGCTCTGCGAATGTCGAATTTTCATGCACAAGGAAGCAGGGTGCTGTATTGTCCCTTCCGGTCACCGCTCGACGTGAGGACACAATCTCTCTGGGTCATTTTCGCAAATGGATTCTTAAACATATCGACTCTTGGCTTGCCTTCGCGCACGAGCTTGGAGTGGGGATAGAGATGGAGGATATAGTTCTAGTCACTGGGTGTCATCGCACAAAATCTTGGACCAATACCGTTCTCAACGAGGTTCAGACGAATGTGCAGTTATCTCTTGGGGTTCAAGTCGGTGCTTCGGGCGCTAGCGTCACGTGGCAGAATTCCAACCTCCAGATTCAAGGTGCAACGGTTTGTTATGGCCCAAACGGCGAGGTATGTGTGACGACGCGTGCTGCAAGGGCCGACGGATACTGAAATTTTCGACATGCTCCTATAGGACTTACCTGAGAATCAATGCATATTTATCCGAGGATTCCGTGTCAAACGCTATTTCGGCATAATTCCTCGGATCAAAGCAGCGGCAGAACCCAAGCCGGATACACGTGGGGACGACGGCGAGCCGTCCCAGGACCCTCTGCACGTGCTATTAAAATATATCGCCAAAGTGAGCGCCCTCGATGCATGCCCCATCTTCATTACGTGACCACGTTGATTCTAACTTGGACGGTGCAGCGTGTGCCATGCGACATGGCCCTCGTTCACGATGATGACTGGGAACAAATTCTGAGAGCCGGTGATAGGACTGTGAGTGAGGATCGTGTATAAGCATTATCATTGATTCCATCATGCCCATAGTCCATAGAATCCCTCCAACCAGATGCAATGATGGATTACCTCGAAAGGTCGAAGCCTGAGATTGGGGTCCTATCCGGTGAGCACCCGCCAGTATCATGACGCTTTCCGATATTCACACTAAACTGTTCGCACAAAAGATCATTTACCCGCCGGCGACCAAAGTCCAAGAACAAATACTGTGGCGATGCTTTCCGAGCAGCTCAAAAATTTGGGTGAGCCTCCATACATTTCTTGCCGGTGCTATCGCTTAGCTGGGACGGATCACTACGGCAAACCTCCGGATTCTTTTCCGTTACGTTTACACAGCTTCTGAAACCTCTATCGGTGACATCGTCAAGACAATTGAGCGGTCAGTGCCCGGTTTGTAACCGAATCGTCTATACTCATACAAGTGATTTAGATTTCGTATCCTGGTAGTTGGTCGGGTCGGTCACTTTCTGTCGCTTCTGCTCGTCCCATCGATCCTCATCATCATCAGTCTGGCGTTGGCAAGTCGTCGCTGATTAATTGTGTATTCGGTATCCACGACGCGGTAACAGATTGTTATACCAGGTTGACCAAACCTAATCGCGTTCTGTTGTAGAGCGTTGCACACTACAAACCCGGAGAATCAGATATCCGGCAGGAATTTGTATCACCGGAGAACCAATTTTTTGTTCTACATGATTCCAAAGGCTTCGAACCCGGGGATCTCTCCAATTACGAGACTGTACGTACTTTTATCGAGCAAGGATCACAACAGCACCTGCCTATGAAAGACCGGATCCATGGCCTATGGTGCGTATATTTATCTTAAAGCCTACCGCTACTCCTCTAATCAATACCAGGCTCTGCGTAGAGACACCAACAGCCGGCGGCCGGGTGTTCGAGAGAGGAGAGGAATATTTACTCAAATTCGCCCATGATATCCAAAGTGCGTTGTCGACTCCCGTTTTTCTGCATATAAATCCACTAGTGATTATCAACTAGTTCCCGTTGTGCTCGTCTTCACTCAGTACGACCGACTAGTACGGTCAAAGAAAGCCGAGTTGCAAGAGGAACATGAAAATCTGGACGAAAATTCTCTGCGTGATCAGAGTGAGAAGAGGGCTACTATCGCGTTCAATGAATGTCTACAGTCCCTCCAGCGTATATTGGGTCGCCTCAACATCCCGATGCCGCATTGTGCCAGAGTTTCAGGTGTGTTTCGTGGGCACTGCACCATCTGGTGGTATTGATCGCTCGCTAGTTCGCAAGGGCTATCAAGAAAGTGTTTCAACCCTTGTGGAAAGTACTCGGGATGTGGTGAGGGACAGACTCGGAGGCGATGCTTGGATTATGTGGTCGATTGCCCAACGGGCAAGTCCCTCAGTCAAAATGGAGGCTTGCGTCACGTAGGTTCCATCCAAACTTTTGGGTTCGTGATGCTTATGAACGTTCACTCCCCTCTGAAAGCAAGGGCATGAGTTGTATGTAACCCCAGTTGTCTGTCTCCGCGTTGTATGACGCCATTTCAGCTTATAACCATTTCCTTTCTGGCGGGATGCCTGGATCCGAGCGGTTGTTACTCCGGGACTGCCTCGAGAAAGTCCACAGAGATATTGTTACTTGTTGGAATTTTAAGGGCGAAGTACTCCGCTTCCGCGATTTCAAGTTACCTCTGCTCGACTCACGTTCTCGTCGTTAGGTTCTCGACAGTAAAGAGTTCGCATACCTGATGCTCCGCCTTTCTCAAGACGTTGAAACTGAGTCCGGTGCCAGGTATGTACTGATTTGGAATGCACACCTCCCGATGGGTTTTGATGTTTTTCTCAGCCACTCAAACATTGATCTAATGTCTCGATTTATCGCCCTCGTCACTTCCGCCTCCCCTCCCACTCAGCCACTCGAGTCTATCCTAGGCTTTGCGCCTAACTTTTTGCAGTCGTTTTCGACAACCGTCCTGGAAAATACGTGCGCATGCGTGCCCATCCATGCGATCTGATACTCATTGATGGCGGCTAGGTCTTGGTTGCAGCGTTTCCTAATGAATTACACCGTGGATCTTGTCTCCGTACTGAGAAAACTCTTCGACACCACGCTCACGGCAACCTGGGATGGAGTACAAGAGGCATATGGTGCCTATGAAAAATCCGGCTCTCGCCAGACCCTCCACGACCGCATTCTTTCAAACATACCGCAGGGCGGTCACCACCTAAAGGGAGGCGAGGTGAATGGGATATTTCGTGTGTTGTTCGCGAATGTGACGCCAGTGTAAGATCGCAATGTCTCTTTCGAACTAACCCCACTGGCGTGTCTTTGGTTGAAGTTCTGTAAGCTGTATTCGATATGGTACCGACTGCTAGTTACCTTAGGAGGAAAATGTACTGTATACACTGGTACTGCAGTTCTGCACCCCCCTTGTATTAAATGCAGACTTGAGAAGAAAAGGCCTTCTAAACTCCCCGGTCTGCCCTCTATGGCCTCACACTACGTCTCGTACTGCAGTCATGTTTGGGACGTGCAGCTAGCGCTTATCCTTCGGCGGAAGTTCAAGTCACACCCGTGATTGGTTATCGTTATCTGATGGGGCCGTGGATAATTGCCAGTGTGCCGTAACTTCCTTTACCACCTTGACTCGCTGAGTCGATCTCGCCGGCAGTCTCGCAATGGCACACTATAACACTTTTCGCGAGCAACTCGCAATCGCACATTCTGCTTTCGGCCACGCCCTCTGGGAGCCAGACCCTGGACAATACCCTGCCGTTCAGGTTGGTGACGTTGGTTTCACTCGCGACGGCAAATTCCACCGCCTATTCAATGTTCTGCTCCCCGCGGACGATCCGTCTCATGAAAGTCGCGGTACACCAGATGACCATGAACCTCTTCAGCTGGGCCGGTTGCAAGATCATATCGACCGTGGGATCCTCAGTCCCAACACTTTCTACTCTTACGGGGTCAACGTAGTATCTGGTGGATTGGAGGTACTCGCCGCAGGGTATTCGAATTGTACACATTCAAAGTTTAGCCACGTCACTGACACTTCTTCAGGGCCGGTTCTGCAAACGTCGAGTTTTCATGCACAAAGAAGCAGGGTGCTGTATTGTCCCTTCCAGTGACCGCTCGACGTGAGGACACTCTCCTTCTGGGTCATTTTCGCAAATGTATTACTGCGAACATCGACTCTTGGTTTGCCTTCGCGCACGACCTTGGAACGGGGATAGAGATGGAGGACATAGTTCTAGTCACTGGGTGTCATCGCACAAGATCCTGGACTAATACCGCTTTCAACGAAGTCCAGACGAATGCACGATTATCTCTTGGGGTTGAGGTCGGCGCTTCGGGCGCTAGCGTCAATTGGCGAGTTTCGAACCTCCGGATTCAAGGGGCAGTGCTTGGTCATGGCCCAAACGGCGAGGTGTGTGTGACGGATATTGTAAGGACCAACGGATACCGAAATACTCTGACGTGTTCCCCTACTAAGGACTTACCTGAGAATCAATGCATATTTATCCGAGGATTTCGGATCAAACGTATGTTTTTCAGGACAATTACGCGGATCAGAGCAGCGGCGGAACCTAGGCCAGATACACCTGGGGACGACAGTGAGTCGTATAAGGAAGTTGTTCCGATACCCAGTGTTCAAGTTACCGAGGTGAGACGACACCTTTTTGACTTTCTAGTATTCATTTTACGTTCGCAGTACCGGGATCCTCTACATGTACTATTAGAATATATCACCAAAGTGCGTGCCGTCGATGCATGCTCTGTCTTCACTACGTGACCACGTTAATGCTAACGTGGGCGGTGCAGCGTGCGCCACATAATTGCGATTTGGCCCTAGTCCACGATGACGACTTGGATCAAATTCTGCGAGCTGGCGATAGGACTGTGAGTGAGGATCGTATATCAGCATCATTATTGATTCCAACATGTCCATAGTCCCTGGAAACTCTCCAACCAGATGCGGTGATGGATTACCTCGAAAGGTTGGAACCTGAGGTTGGGATCCTGTCCGGTCAGCGCCCGCCCGCATCATTACGCTCCGATTTTCATAGTAAACCTGCTCGTACAATAGATCCTTTACCCACCGATGACCAAAGTCCAAGAACAAATACCGTGGCGATACTTTCCGGGCAGCTCAAAAGTTTGGGTGAGCCTCCATACATTTGTCGGCGGTGGTATCGCTTAGCCGGGACGGATCACCACGACAGACCATCCGGCCCCCGTTGCGTTAATTTCCCACTTTCCCACCCCTAGTGACCAGTCTAGGTGAGCTACTTGACCGCCTATTCGTTATAGGTACACTCTGGGGACTCGCGTCCCCACCTGTTCAGAACTGTGAAATAAACGCTGCATGATGCCTTTGCGCGTCTTTAAGCTAATGTGTCATTTAGTGGGAATGTCTCAGCTATCACAGAATCTGAAATCTCTATCGATGAGATCGTCAAGACAGTTGAACGGTCAGTGCCCAGTTCGTAACCGTAGTCGTTTATGCTCACCCAAGTGATTTAGATTTCGTATCCTGGTAATCGGTCGGGTCGGTCACTTTTTGTCGCTTCTGCTCGTTACGTCGGCGTTCATCATCATCAGTCTGGCGTTGGCAAGTCGTCGCTGATTAATTGTGTATTCGGTATCAACAACGCGGTAACAGGCTGTCATACCAGGTCGACCAAAACTAATCGCGTTCTGTTGTAGAGTGTTGCGCACTACAAACCCGGAGAATCGGATATCCAACAAGAATTTGGATCACCGGAAAACCAATATTTCGTTCTACATGATTCCAATGGATTCGAACCCGGGGATCTCTCCAATTTCGAGATTGTACGTACTTTTATCATGGAACGATCACTAGAGCACCTGCCTCTGAAAGACCGGATCCATGGCCTATGGTGCGTATATTTCTCTTGGAACCTACTATTACTTCTCTGACCTTTATCAGGCTCTGCGTCGAGACACCAACAGCCGGCGGCCGGGTGTTCGAGAAAGGAGACGAGTATTTACTCAAATTTGCCCATGATATCCAAAGTGCGTTGTCGACTCCCGTTTCTCTGCATATAAATCTAGTGATTATCAACTAGTTCCCGTTGTGCTCGTCTTCACTCAGTACGACCGACTAGTACGGTCAAAGAAAGCCGAATTACAAGAGGAACATGAAAATCTGGACGAAATATTTCTGCGTGATCAGAGCGAGAAGGACGCTAGGGACGCGTTTAATAAATGTCTACAGTCCCTCCAGCGTACTTTGGATCGCATGAACATCCCGATGCCGCATTGTGCCAGAGTTTCAGGTATATTTCATGGGCACGGCACGTCCTGGTATTGACGGCTCGCTAGTTCGCAAGGGCTATCAAGAAAGCCTTTCAGCCCTTGTGGAAGGCACTCGAGACGTCGTGAAGGAACGACTCAGAGGTGGTGCTTGGATAATGTGGTCGATTGCCCAACGGGCAAGTTCCTCGGTCAAAATGGAGGTTTGCGTCGCGTAGGTCACATCCAAACTTTTAGGTTCATAAGGTTTACTGACGTCCGCTCCCTCTGAAAAGCAAGGGCATGAGTTGTATGTACCCCAGTTGTCTGTCTCCGCGTTGTTGACGCCATTTCAGCTTATAACCGTCTCCTTCCTGGCGGTATGCCTGGATCCGAGCGGTTGTTACTCCGGGACTGCCTCGAGAAAGTCCACAGAGATATCGTTACTTGTTGGAATTTGAAGGGCGAAGTACTCCGCTTCCGCGATTTTAGGTTACGTCTGCTCGACTCACGTCCTCGTCGTTAGGTTCTCAACAGTAAAGAGTTCGGATACCTGATGCTCCGTCTTTCTCAAGACGTTGAAACTGAGCCCGGTACCTAGTATGTGCTAATTCGGAGTGCAGACCTCCCGATAGGTTTTGATGTTTCTCTCAGCCACTCAAACGTTGATATGATTTCTCAATTTGTGGCCCTCGTCACTTCCGCCTCCCCTCCCACTCAGCCACTCGAGTCGATCCTAGGCCTTACGCCTAACTTTATGCAGTCGTTTTCGACAGCCGATTTGGAAAATACGTGCGCATGCGTGTCTATTCGTGTGATCTGATACTCATTGATGGAGGCAGGTCTTGGTCGCAGCACTTCCTAATGACTTACACCGCGGAGCTCATCTCTGTATTGAGAATGCTCTTCGACACCACGCTCACACCAACCTGGGATGGAGTGCAAGGGGCCTATGGTGCCTACGAACAATCCGGCTCTCGTCAAAACCTCCACGACCGCCTTCTTTCAACCACAACGCGGGGTGGACATGTCCTAACGAAAGGCGACATGAATGGGGTGTTTCGTGGGTTGTTCGCGATGTAATATAAGATCGAGGTATCTCTTTCGACTTAGTTCCACACTGGCATGTCTCCTCTGTATGTTGTATTCGAAATGGCCCAGGTTGGTTACTATAGTTGACTACAGTAAGCATTGATTGTGGGCGGTTCGGCGGCTCTGAGTTCGATGCTGACGATCAAGCTGACGCTTTACGTCCTGCTCCAACACAGTTGCACCGATATGATCAAGGATATGATTCCGAGTCCAAGCCACATGTTGTAGTCTCTGTCAGAGCCTGAGGTTCGAGTCGCTAGCGTCACCCATCGTGTGAAAGTAGCGGCATCGTGCCGGTTGCGCGACTGTTCTCAAAGTTGGGCAACCACGTCCCAATATATTATGTAAGGTGATTGAAACCTGTGTCATGAGCGTCTATCGACGTCTAGTATGCATCGGGCCTCATGTAGCCGGCCGTCTTGTTTACAGTACAGTACAGTCTGTAACCCCTTCGACATGAGCCGATCTCCCACCCCGAGCGCGATACCCTATACTTTCCCAACAGCAACCCCTTCCCGCACACCCTCCTTCAATTTTCAAGTCATCTTTGGTGCTGCCCTGGATGCGTACAAGAAGCAGACCAAGCAAGATCTTGCCACTCATCCTCTTTCCGCACAGCTGCAAGCATGCAACTCTCCCAGTGCTATTCTGAACGTACTTCACGACCAAGTAGACCAGTTCAATCGATCTCGTAGCGGCGATGAGAGGCTTAACAAGTGGCTCAAACCAACTGTCAACGTTCTGTATGCATTTTCTGAGGTGCTTGGCGAAGGTATAGGTCTGGTGAGTATTTTATTGATATGTTGAAAATATTGATTTGATGCCGACTCGGCAGGTATTCTCGCCTGCGAAACTAGTCTTTGCTGGTGTTGGTGTCCTCCTCTTGGTAAATGACTTGGTTTCTCCCCTGATGCGGCCCTCTGTGACATCGATTCTTAGGCAGCTAAGGATGTAGATGCAAGCCAAGATGCCCTTGTTGACATCTTCGAGCACATTGAATATTTCTTCAGACGACTCGAAACTTTTACTGAGGTCCCACAAACACCAGCGATGACGGACATCACGGTGAAGATAATGGTCGAGGTGCTGGATATCCTTGCGATCGCTACAAAGGAAATCAAACAGAGCCGAGCAAGTGAGTTCACCCTTTGCATGACGTTACTCCTGGCTGATCTCGATTCAGAAAAATATCTGAGGAAGCTGGCGGGACAGACGGATATCGAAGATAAAGTGAAGCGATTGGACAGACTAACTAACGAGCAGGCCAGGATGGCGAATGCGCAGCTCCTGAAGGTCACCCACGGTGTCGACGACAAACTGACAGAGGTCGGGGGCGGTGTGAAAGGCATCAAAGGCGAAGTACGGATTGTCGGGGAGAAGGTCAAAGTGGTCGACGATAAGTTGCAAGGGATCATTGATGGTGCGCAAAGTTTGTTCAGCTGGTCACGCCACGATCACGAGCTTTGAGCCGTCTAGATGTCAAGGAGGTAAAAGCGACGGCAATGGGAGCGAGACTTTTTCAGAAAACGGCAGACGTCATAGACGAAGAGAAGCGTTCGTAATCAGTCCCGCCTTAGCTGACGGTTAGGTATCTAACACGACCACAGGCGACCTATTACTAAGGTGGCAATCTCCCCCGGATCCATCGACAAATCACAACCTCGCATGCGATTATCGCCACGAAGGATCAGCCAAGTGGCTCTTTCAAGACAGAGTTTTCGATGAATGGATAGCAGCCGGTTCCTTGTTATGGATCCACGGGAAGCGTACGTCATTTTTACCCGTGACAACGGTATTCTGATGGAACTCCCGGTTTCGCAGCGGGCTCCGGAAAGAGCATCATAAGGTTGGTCCCCCCTCAACTCTTCGCGTTGTGGGAAAACTTCTGATCGGTGAGTAGCTCCGCTATCATCGAAAACATCAAGACCCTCTGCGACGGTGGACTAGCTTTGATGGCTTATTTTTATTTCGATTTCCGCGATATCGACAAGCAAGCCCGCAGCAACCTACTCTCCTCCCTGCTCATCCAACTCTCTGACCGTTCTAATCCCCGTTGCGACATACTCTACCGCCTCTACGCATCACATGACAATGGCGCGCGTCATCCCAATGACAGCGTCTTGATGCAATGTCTAACGGAGATGCTCACTCTTCCGAATCAAGGCCCGACTTATGTCATCTTGGATGCGCTCGACGAATGTCCCAGCACTTCTGGGATCCCATCCGCTCGCAAACAGGTTCTTGACCTCGTAAAGGACCTCGTCGGCCTTCGGCTCCCGGATCTTCATATCTGTGTCACAAGTCGTCCGGAGGTCGACATTGAGGCCGCCCTCGCGCCACTCGCGTTTTATCGAGTCTCCCTTCACGACGAGAACGGGCAAATTGCGGATATTACTCACTATATCAAATCGGTGGTTTACTCTGAATCGGATACGGCAATGGGGAGATGGAGGGCAGCGGATAAAGATCTGGTTATTGAGACGCTCACAGAAAGAGCTGATGGGATGTAAGTGCATTTTCAGAGATCGAATTAGAGTTGCTCATGTTGTTGGCAGGTTCAGATGGGTTTACTGTCAACTGGAGACGCTACAAAATTGCCTCCCACAGAGTATCCGACGTACCCTTCGGGAGTTGCCCAAATCGTTGGATGAAACATACGAACGGGTACTGAAGGAAATAGGGAAAGCCAACCAATACGAGGCTCACCGTCTGTTAGAATGTCTTGCTGTGGCGAATCGACCACTTCGTGTGGAGGAGCTCGCGGAAGTTCTGACGCTTGACTTTGACGAAGACGAAGAAGGAATACCAAGATTAAACAAGGATTGGCGAGGGGGGGACCGGCAACAAGCGGTGCTATCTGCGTGCTCCAGCCTGATCATCATTGTCGATGACTTCGACTCCCGCTTCGTGCTGTTTTCGCACTTCTCAGTTCGGGAATTCTTGACCTCCAAACGCCTTTCCGCTTCAAAGGCAGACATTTCCCAGTTCTATATCCCAATTAACCACGCGCACACGACCCTCGCAAGGGCTTGCTTGGGTATCCTACTCCAGCTAGACGACAGCGTCGACAATAATCGTGTCGAAAGTAACTTTCCTCTTTCCGTATATGCCGCTCAGCACTGGGTGGACCATACCCAGGTTGGGAACGCGTCCTTACAAGTCGAAGACGGGATGCGACGTCTTTTTGACCCGACCGAGCCATATTTTTCGGCGTGGCTCCAGTTGTACGACATCGACAACGAGGACTGGAACGTGTTCTCACATCATGACCCAATGGAACCAAGCGTTGCTCCACTGTATTATGCTTCGTTGTGCGGGTTCCTTGACCTCGCCTCACACCTCATCGCCAAGCATCCACATCTTGTAAACGCTATCGGTGGTTTCAATTACAGTCCATTGGGGGCGGCATTGCAAAAACGACACTTCCGGGTGGCCGAACTACTCCACCAGCACGGTGCGGCTGTAGATGTTACAGGCTACGACGACCGGACTCTACTACAAGACGCATCTGCGAAAGGACTCGTCGACGTCGTGCGATGGCTACTCGACCATGGCGCAAACGCAAACTCACAACAAGAGGATCTCTCGACTCCCCTCCACTTGGCGGCGATGGATGAAAGCCCAGGAGTTGTTCGGATGCTCCTGGAACGTGGCGCAAGCGTCAACGTTGCGAACGAGGACGGTCATACTCCATTGCACGAGGCATCACAATCCGGTCGCCGCGAAACTGTACAGCTATTACTCCAACATGGGGCAAACATAAGCGCACTCGATGGGAGCGACTCGACGCCGTTGCATCTGGCGTCGCAGCGGGGGCATGCCGAAACCGTGCAGTGCCTCATTGACCATGGAGCAGATGTTCACGCCCGGGACGGGGGGCACTCGACGCCGTTGCATCTGGCGTCGGAGTCGACTGTGGGGTCAGCGAAAACTGTGCAGCATTTACTCCAGCATGGTGCGGACGTAAACGCACGGAACGCGAGCAACTGGACACCATTGCATCTGGCGGTGAGGAGCGAGTCGGCCGGTGCTGTTCAGCAATTACTTCAGCATGGGCCAGACGTAAACGCACAGGACGAATACCAGTTGACGCCGCTGCATATTGCGTCCTCTTCCGAATGGACGGCCGATATTGTACCGATATTACTCCAGTACGGCGCGGATGTAAACGCAAAGGACAAGCGTCGCTCGACACCATTGCATAAAGCGTCCGGGCGGGACTTGGGGTCGGTCGAAATTGTACGGATCTTACTCCACTACGGGGCCGATGTTGATGCAAAGGATGACGACGGCATGACTCCGCTTGACATCGCGTTGTCAGGAGAAGAGCACGGGAAAGTCAAGTTATTATCGGACCATCGCCTCGAATGAGCATAGACTGTAATACGCGCTTCTACTCTTCATGTACCTGTACCTGTACCTGTCCTTATCATCAGCGTTTGTCCTTGATTTTACCTTAAATGACCCAAAAGTACGCCGTGTCGCCTTGAGTGCCCTTACAATGCCTTCTGCATCTCTCGTATTTCACTCGCATCAACAGGAGGAACACCGTCGTCGTCGTGCGTAGATCCGTGTTGCCAAATTTGTGTGCTTCGGGACCATATCGCTCTGCGACAGTTCTGCGACCCCAGTGGGACTCGGCCCGGGCCGCTGGGTGTAGCGCCGCTGCCCGATGCCAGGCCGCGCGACAGATTGGATTGGCTCTATGAGAGTGAGAACGAGTTGGCGTGGCGGATATTGGGGCTTGGCCGACTTGGATGATATAGTACGGCCTGGTAAGCTTTCACCCTGGATCATCGTATACCGCAGTCGGAGGGCGATTCAAGCAACGCGCAGGAGGTGCAGCGCGCGCTCACGGAAAAGCAAACCATATTCGACATCGCGATCCCCGCGTCGGACACCTCGCGCGTCGCCGCGTTGAACCTCACACAGATTCTCTGTCTGCCGTAACGAGAATAGTCAGTCAAGAACCGATACATGGGAGAGCCTTTATCATGTCGAACAGCAAATGAAGTATGACAGAGAATACGCGGCTTAGCTCACATGGCTTCTCATAAAGAAAAACGTGCATAGTCAAACGCCAAGGTGCTCTAATTCACAACGGGCTGACGGTGAGCCTTACGCGGGGGGCGTGATCTGGTCTCGATGCTGATCGCCCGCCTGCAGACTCGATCGTGCGCGGGAGAACGTTCCGGGAGATCACATCCAGATGACAGTGATAGAGATCCGGTACCTGGACGTGTACGAGATCACGGGTGGTGTTCATGACTCACGGGCAGATGATAAAGGAGGTCACGAACACAATCGGCGAGGACATAGTCGCCTTTTAGACGCTGCCGAACCTGGTCGGGAGCGTGCGGAAGCTGAGGCCCGAACCCGTCGATTCGGAGGTCCCGACGGATCTGCGTTCATGGGCAGGTACTTCATGTGTGGCGCGGATGCAGCCTATTCAATCATATCCCTTGGACGACATGAAGACGAGGCAACTGCGGTGAATGGGCGCGAAGGCGATGGACGACACAGTGGCTGATGATTCCGGAACCTGCGCCGTGGCTCAGATAGTGGCTCGGGGCCTCGGGCACGCCGTCCGCAAACTAGGTTTTAGACGATGACGGGCGATACGGTGTGTTTTGATAATAGATGGAAGCCGAGTTGATATTTCGGAGAGTCAGGCCCCCACTGGCATGAGAAGCTTTCGACCAAGTTTTCGACGGCTCTGGGATTTGTGAAGATTGGAAGATTGGACTATTTGGAGCACCCAGCCTGGACAATGCCAGCGCTAAAAAAACCGAGAGATGAGGCCGATAAGGTGAGAAAGAGAGTAGTAACCTAGTACAGGTTTAGTAGGATCACATCGATCCAGCCTGAGTGGTAGCACTACGGCGGCGCAGCCCGAGAATGGTTCTATTACACCATTACCTTATTTGGATAATGTTTCTCTCAGCGAAACATACTGTATTCGCGATGTTTAGTACTACAGTATAGTAACGTGACAACAACAATGCTATTAGAGGTCGAGTAATGGGTTTTCCCCGACACCCCCCTCCTCAATGGCCCTATCAACCACACACTATCACTATGACACTTTTCGCGAGGAACTCGCGAAAGCGTATCCTGGTTTCGGCCATGCTTTATGGGAGCCGGATCCAGGAGAAGACCCTCCTGTTGAGGTTGGTGACGTCGGTTTCATTCGCGAAGGCCAATTCCATCGCCTATTCAATGCTCTGCTCCCGGAAGACCATGAGTCTCACGAAAGATTCGGTGTACCAGAGAATCATGAACCCCTTCGGCCCGTAGTGACAAATCATATCAATCGTAGAGCCCTCTCACCCAACACGTTCTATTCTTCTGGGGTCACCGTGTTATCTGGTGGATTTGGGGTACTCGCCGCAACGTAATCGACTATACACATTGTAAAATTTGCCGCATCACTGACATTTCCCCAGGACAATCGGCTCTGCGGACGTCTCGTTTTCATGCACAAGGAAGCAAGGCGCCATATTATCCCTTCCGGTGACCGCTCAGTGCGAGGACACCCTCACTCGGGATCATTTCCGCGAATGGATCATCGAGCATATCGAGTCCTGGTTTGCCTTCACACAAAGGCTTAGACTGGGAGTAGAGATGGAAGACATAGTTCTAGTCACTGGGTGTCACCGCACAAGATCTTGGTCTAATATTACTTTTAACGAGGTTCAGGCTGATGCACAGTTTTCGCTTGGAGTCGAAGTCGCTGGTACTCTGGGCGCGAGCGTCAATTGGCGAGCTTCGAGCCTCCGCATCCAAGGGGCGGTGCTGAGTCAGGGACCAAGCGGTGAGGTATGTGTTACAGATTGCAAGGGCTAACGGGTACTGAAGAGCTCTGACGTGTTCCCATAGAACTTACCTGAGAATCAATGCATCTTTATCAGAGGATTTCGGATGAAACGTATTTTTTTCGGGACAATCCCAAGGATCAGAGGAGCAGCGGAACCCAAGCCAGATACACGTGGCAACAACTCGGACTGCGAGCCGGACAAGGAAGTGGTCTCGATACCCAGTGATACCGAGGTGAGATTACTCTTTTTAACATTCTAGTCCTCATATATGCGTTCCAAGTACCGGGATCCTCTGCACATACTATTAGAATATATTGCGAAAGTGAGTGCCGAGGTTCCGTGCCATGTCTTCACTACACAACCGCGTTAATTCTAACGTAAACGGTGCAGCTGGCGCCATTTTGCGATATGGCCTTGGTTCACGATGACGATCTGGAACGAATTCTGGGAATCGGCGATAGTAATGTGAGTAAGGATCATGCATAAGCGTTATTATTGATTATGTCATGTCGACAGTCTCTAGAAAACCTTCAACCAGATGTGGTGATGGATTACCTCGAAAGGTCGAAGCCTGAGATCGAGTCTGTGTCCCGTGAGCACTCGCCGGTGTCATGATACTCTCCTACTTTCATAGTAAACGCTCTTGCGCAAAAGATTATTTGCCCGTCAATGATACAATCTCAAGAACAGATACGGAGCACATAACTGTGGCGATGCTTTCCGCACAGCTCAATGGTTTGGGTGCGCCTTCATACGGCGTTTCTTGGTGATAGTATCGCTTAGCCGATTCGACAGACCATCCGTCCTCCGTTTCGTTTCTTCCTCACATCTCTGTCGGCATAACGAATAAACAAACAATTAATGAAAGTGCGCAAGTGTGTTCAGCAGGTCACCAGCTCCATCGCTAACTTTTACCCTCAAGATGCCACGGAACAACTGGCCTTGGCAAAAGCAACGCAAATGAAATCCCTCACTCAAGAGCAAATGGTGAAGAACAGAGAAGACATGAACCGTTCGTAATCAATCCTCTCTTCTCTGAGCCGTCGAGTATCTAACGCGATCGAAGTGACCCAATTACGGGCTAGCCTTAGAAAATGGCAATCTCCACCGGATCCATCCACAAATCATGACATCGCTTGTGATCGGCAACACGAAGGAACGGCAACGTGGTTCTTTCAAGGCTCCTTACACACTCAGTGGAAGGTGACTGGTTCCCTACTGTGGATCCACGGGAAACGTACGTCTCTTTGCCCTTCATGACGTCAGTGAGCTGATAAATAACCCGTTTTCCAGCGGGATCTGGGAAGAGCGTGTTATGGTTCGTCACTCCTTAGCTCTGGAAATATAGGAAGACTTATGGTCGTCGAGTAGCTCCGCAATAATCAACGACATCAGTGCCCTGTGTGAAGCAGGAGTAGCTTCCTTAGGATATTTTTATTTCGACATGCGCAATCTCGACAAGATATCCTGCCGCAGCCTGCTCTCCTCACTTCTTACTCAACTCACTTCTCGTTCCGATCCTTTTTGCGACATACTCTCCCGCCTATACAAGGCACACGATGAAGGCGCGCGTCAGCCCAGTGACAGAGCTTTGACACAATGCCTAAAGGAAATGCTCGCTCTTCCAGGTCAAGCCCCAGTGTATCTCGTCATGGATGCTCTTGACGAATGCCCCGACGAAGGTGGCCTTCCATCTACCCGCCAACAGGTGCTTGATCTCATAAAGGACCTCGTCGACCTTCATCTTCCCAGTCTTCATTTGTGTGTTACTTCTCGTCCAGAGTTCAACATCAAGACTTCCCTTTTGCCACTCGCGTCTCACAATTTTTCTCTTCATGATCAAAGCGGACAACAGCACGATATCGCTAAGTACGTCCGAGCTGTCGTAGACGACTACGCAAGTAGACGTATGAGGAGATGGAGGGAAGATGAAAAGGAACTTATTATCGAGACACTCTCGGAACAAGCCGATGGAATGTAAGAGCCTTTAAGGATGTTAGCGAGACTTGCTCATATCATTAAACAGCTTCAGATGGGCCTTCTGCCAGCTCGAAGCGTTGCGACATTGTCTCCCACCTAACATCCGGCGTGCCCTCGCAGATTTGCCCCAATCATTGGACGAGACATACGCGCGCGTATTGAAGGAAATAGGGGGGGTCAACTGGTCTCAGGCTCGTCGTCTGTTTCAATGTCTCGCCGTGGCGAGTCGGCCACTTCGTGTCGAAGAGCTTGCGGAGTTTATCGCACTCGATTTTGATGGGGCTAGAGGAAGAATACCGTCGCTGAACAAGAACTGGCGGTGGAATGACCAAGAAAGAGCTATCCTGTCTGCGTGCTCCAGCTTGATCGTCATAGCCCTTATCGACGGTTCCCGCGTCGTAAAATTTGCTCATTTTTCGGTGAAGGAGTTTTTGACCTCGGACCGCCTTGCCAGCTCACTTGAAGATGTTTCATTCTTTCATATATCTCTTCCGCTAGCTCACACGACCATCGCCCAGGCTTGTTTGGGAATTCTGCTCCAGTTGGACGACGAGCTTAACAGTTACTCCCCTCTGGCTAATTATGCTGCACGCCACTGGGTAGACCATGCCCAGTTCGGGGATGTGTCGTTCCGTGTAGAAGATGGGGTGCAACGCCTTTTCGACCCATCCAAACCACATTTCGCGGCTTGGCTCCAGTTGCACGATGTCGACAACGGCTGGGACCAGTTCAAACATTATGGTATAACGGAACCTCGCGGGACTCCCCTCTACTACGCTTCGCTGTGCGGGTTCCGTGACCTGGCTTCCGACCTCATTGCCGAGCATCCACAGTATGTTAATACTAGGGGTGGTCTTAATCGCAGTTCACTGGTGGCAGCATTGCACAAGCGACACTTCGACATCGCAGAACTACTCTTCCAACACGGTGCAGCTCTGGACGTTAGGGGGTATGAACGTCAGACCCCATTGCATGCCGCATCCGCAGATGGACTTGCTGACGTCGTGAAATGGCTACTCAGCCATGGCGCGGACGCGAATTCAGTACAAGATGGCCTCTCGACTCCACTTAGTATGGCAGCAGCGAATGGGCACCTAGAAGTTATTCGGACGCTACTGGAGCACGGCGTAGACCCCAACGCTGCAAACGACGATGGCCATACCCCTTTGCACCTAGCATCAGAAAACGGTCACTTCAAAACTGCGCGCCTACTGCTCGAGCTCGGGGCAGATATATACGCAAGGGACTGGAGCCAATCGACGCCGTTACATCTGGCGTCGTTCGGGTCATCGGCCAAAACCGTGCAGCTATTAATCCATTCGGGGGCGGATGTACGGGCACACAACGAGAGCCTCTTGACGCCATTGCATTTTGCGTCGTCTGGAGGGCAGACCGCAACCGTGCTGCTACTTATCCAACATGGAGCGGACGTTAACGCACGGGACGCGAGCCACTCGACACCGCTGCATCTCGCGTCGTCCGCGGGGTCGGCCGAAATCGCACAGCTACTAATCGAGCATGGGGCGGATGTAGATTCGAAGGATAATGCGGGCCAGACTCCATTCCAAGTTGCGCTGTCGGGAAGACATCCCAATCAAAAGATCGTTGCGAAGTTGCTGTCAGCGCCTGTGTCGCCTCCGAGGACCCCTTCGCCTCAGCAAGGGATGGCACCCGAGCCGTCCATGTCCAAGCAGTACTCATTTGCGGCACTTCCTGGAGATGCAGTAAAAAAACGCCCCCGTCGACGCTATGACGAGATCGAGCAGATCTATAATTGCTCTTGGACGGGCTGTACTAAGAGCTATGGTACCCTCAATCACCTCAACGAACACATAGTTATGGAACGCCATGGGAGTAAGCGAACATCTGCTGGTGCGTTTTAGAACTTCGTTTACCACCCACTGGACGTCCAATTTACGACATGTCGACCAGAATTTCAGGAGCTCAGAAAGCAACAGCGCAAGGCCAATAAGGGCGAAACAGAACGCTTGGCACGGCCAGATTCGTCTGCTCGTCCCCGTGGTCACTCCACCCTGAGCCGATCTTCCGATGGAGAAACGACAAATGAAGGGCTCGAATGGCGAGTGCAGAGGTCCTAAGGGTTACCGTCGATGAGAAAGTGGGGAGCGGACAGAGGGTGCGCATATTGCTCTGGCACTCGCTGTTTCCTCCTACCCCCTGGTATGATAGCGTATTCGAAGAAGGGTGTTTTGTTAGGAAGTTGTACAGTATCTCGGTTCATACATAAGCGGAAATACATTATCTTAAGTGGCTCCACCATGGTCGAGAACAAAAAACGAAAACACTAGCGGACGGGCCAACCTTGGCGGCATATTTCTATTTCGACTCCGTGACGCCAGAAAGCAGGAAATCCGCGGTCAACTCTCCTCACTCCTCGTCCAGCTGTTCGACCAATTCGACCCAAAAGTGATGGCTCGCAGCAAGCTACCGAGGACACAGTTGTGTCTGGATGTCATTGTTGGCCACCAGGGACGACGCAAGAGTTACTCCCTCGATAGAGTAAGCGGACGTGTAAACACAACTTGGTTGCTGTCGCCTTGGAATATGTCTTAGAGCTGAGGAAGAACATGTCGAATTGTCGCAGAGCTGGATGAGGAGAGACGATGGCATTTGCGGATATCCCGTTTTGTGGCATATTTCGAGTCGAAACAGAAATATACCATCAACGCTGACCCGGTTGTGCGTGTTCGTAACCCGTCTTCTTCGATGGTCGTGGAGCTATCAACAACATAAACTCTCCGGGTGTAAAACAGTTGTGTGGGACCAATGCACAAAAAATTACTATTTCGTGGACCCGCCTAGGTCAAAGTCTGTTGAAGACGCAAAAGATGGGGAAAGAAAACGCACAGTTTACAGGGAGACCCAGACCAACGGACAGTTCTTCCATCTAGCCAACGCACCGCCTCGAACGAAGCAGGCTATAGTGCCATCGCAGTGGATACCGCAAGCAAGATTGTGACAGGTGGAAGGGTTGGAAGGGAGACCCTTTTTTAGGGATCGCTTCGCGCACGACCTGTAAAGGAGTTTATGCGTTCATGACCCACATGTGGGTACTAGTAAGTAGCGACTCACCCAGGAAGTTCCCTCTCAACTTCAAGCCAGATGAACACAAAGGGATGGTTACGCACCATCGCTGCTCAGCCTCACGGTACTATTGACACCCTGGGTACGACCTCCCCAACCGTCTCCAAGCTTTCCCTAACACACCGTGTGACTTGCTGGATTGCATTGTGTCACCAAACAGGCGCAAAGATGAAGGGTTCAGGACTCACTAACAGAGCTTGATCCCGAATGTGGGGCTCAGAGTATATCAGACTCGCGACACAAATGAGGGAATTGTTACTACGTACAGGGGCTCGAGCTCAGAGCCCTTCCTTATACTCATGAGCCTTATCTGCGTGCGGAGAGTGTATGGTAGAGAGAAGAAGAAGTCCGCAGGATCGCGTGGATGAAGCCGATATCGAGTCTGAGGAGAACGAGCAAGGGAGCGAATCAATGAGGCAAAATATAGTAACCCTTATCAGTCATAAATTATTTCATTTGTAAGGAACCGGCGCTTTCAAGTTGAGGCTTTAAAATTCAACGACAACGGTGAAGCGACGGACGTCACGGTTACCAGGCCGTAACATAGCTGAAGGTATTGTACTGTACTTCATTTTGGAGCATGCAGCTTCTTTCAGCGGGCTGCCAATGACGTGCAACCATAGTGTAAAGCGTATTCATAATACAAGGCGTTGCATTCGAGGCTTGTCCCACGTTGACGTCTGAATCAAGTCGTGTCTCCGAAGAATACAAATGGATTTCAAAAAAAAAAAAAGAATGCCGCAACACCCTTAAATACCTTCAAGTTGTTGGTGTGCCAACTCATCATCTATCAGGATTTCCCCGGATCAATTGGTCCCTCAATGGCATACCACTACGACACTTATCGTGAGGAACTCGGAAAAGCGTATCCTGGTTTTGGCCACGCCCTGTGGGAGCCGGACCCAGGAGAACAGAGCCCTCCTGTTGGGGTCGGCGACGTCGGTTTCATTCGCGAAGGCAGATTTCACCGCCTATTCAATGCTCTACTCCCGGCTGACGATCCATCCCATGAAATTTTCGGTGTACCGGCGGACCATGAACCACTTCGACTCAGCATGCCAAACCATATCAATCGTGGGGCCCTCGCACCCAACGCGTTCTACTCTCATGGGGTCACCATGATATCCGGTGGATTCGGGGTACTCGCCGCAACGTAATCAATCTGCACATCGTAAGTTTTGCCGCATCATTGACGTCTCCCCAGGACAATGGGCTCTGCGGAAGTTTCGTTCTCGTGCACAAGGAAGCGTGGCGCCGTACTGTCCTTCCCCGTGGTTGCACGGCGTGAGGACACTGTTAGTCAGGATCACTTCCGCAAATGGATTATCAGGTATATCGACTCGTGGCTTGCCTTCACGCGAATGCATGGACTAGGGATAGAGATGGAAGACATAATTTTAGTCACCGGGTGTCATCACACACGCTCTTGGACCAATGTCGCTTTCAATGAGGTTCAGGCGGGTGCACAGTTATCTCTCAAGGTTGATGTCGCCGATGCTGTGGGCGCTAACGTCAATTGGGGAGTTTCGAACGTCCGTATTCACGGGACGGTGCACAATCAAGGCCCAAGCGGTGAGGTATGTGGCGCGCAGATCACAGTTGCCCGTGGATACTGAAATGTTCTGATGTGTTCCATTAGAACTTACCTGAGAACCAATGCATATTTGTCCGAGGATTTCGTGTCAAACGTACCCTCAAAATATTTCCGAGGGTAAAAGGAGCAGCGGGACCTACTCCAGACCCAAGCGGGAGCGACGACGAGCCGGAGACGGAAGTCGTGTCGATACCCAGTTTTACCAAGGTAAGATTACTTTCTTTGACTCACGGTCACTCACCTAGTGGCTCTCACCTAAGCTTTCAAAGCACCGGGATCCCCTACACGTTTTATTAGAATATATCGCTGAAGTGCATATCTCACTACTCGAACTCTCTTGGTTCTAACGTGGACGTTGCAGCAGGCGCCACATTGTGATTTGGTCCTGGTTCACGACGACGACTTGGAACGAATTCTTGGAGCCGGCGATGGGACTGTGAGTAGCGGTCATGTATGAGCGTTGTGATCGATTCCTTCATTTCATGTAGTCCCTAGATACCCTCCAACCCGTAGAGGTGACGAGTTACCTCCAAAGCTCGAAGATCGAGGTCGAGGTCGCAGTCATACCAGGTATGCACCCGTCAGTATATGATCTTCTCCGATTCTCATAGTAAAGGCACAAAGGTCCTTTTCCCGCCAACGAGGAAAGTTCGAGAGCAGATGCAAAACACAGGACGGTGGCGATGCTTTCTGAGCAGCTCAAAAGTCTGGGTGGGCCTTGATGCATTTCTCGGCGGTGGCATCGCTCAGACGAATCACTATGATAGACCATCCTTCCTCCGACCTCCCATCGAGTGTCCAATCTTTGGACGAGAAATACAAGCGCATATTGAAGGAAATAGGGGAGGGTAAACGATCTCAAGCCTACCGTCTTTTACAATGTCTCGTGGTGGCGATTCGGCCACTTCGTGTCGAAGAGCTTGCAGAGGTTCTCGCGCTCGACTTTGACGGGGCTCAAGAGGGCATACCAGAACTGAACAGGGACTGGCGATGCGATGACCCAGCTCAAGGCGTCCTGTCAATGTGCTCCGGCTTGATCGACATCGACTATGACCACATTTTCCCTACCCGCGTCGTACAATTCGCTCATCTTTCGGTGAAGGAGTTCTTGACTTCGGATCGCCTTGCCGCCTCACATGAAGATGTCTCATGCTTTCACGTCTCTCTTCTGTCAGCCCACACGACCATCGCCCAGGCTTGTTTGGGAATCCTTCTCCAGTCGGGGAACGGTGTTAATAACGAACTGGTTGAAAGTCGCCCCCCTCTTGCTGAATATGCTGCACAGCACTGGGTAGACCATGCCCAGTTCGAGAATGTAGCGTCCCGCGTACAAGACGGGATGCGACGCCTTTTCGACCCAGCCAGACCACATTTCACCGCGTGGCTTCGGTTGTGCGACATCGACGAGGAGTGGGACCTGTTCAGAGGTTACGGTCAAAGGGAGACTCGCGCAACCCCCCTTTACTACGCTTCCTTGTTCGGGTTCCATGACTTGGCAGCCCACCTCGTCGCCGGGCATCCGCAGTACGTTAATACTATAGGCGGTCTTAATCATAGCCCACTGGCGGCGGCATTGCACAAGCGACACTTCCGGGTTGCAGAACTACTCTACGAGCACGGTGCAGCTATGGACGTCAGGGGCTCTGAACTTCAGACGCCATTGCATGCTGCATCTCTAGAAGGACTTATTGACGTCGTGGAATGGCTACTTTCCCATGGCGCGGATGCAAACTCAGCGGATGGACTCTCCGGGTCGACACCACTTCATTGGGCAGCGGCGAATAGGCACCTAGAAGTCGTTCGGATGCTGCTGGAACACGGCGCAAATGTGAACGCTTCGAACAAAGACGGCCATAATCCGTTGCACTTGGCATCAAAATTCGGTCACCTCGAAATCGTGCGCGTTTTGCTCGAGTGCGGGGCGGACGTGAATGCAAAGGACTTCCGCCACCTGACGCCCTTGCATATTGCCTCGTTCGGGAAGGCTGAACATATGGAACGACAAATTTCGAGTTTGGCGGATGCTAACGCATGGGACGACAGCCTCTCGACGACACCACTGCATCCCGCGTCGTCCGGGGGGCAGGCCGAAATTGTGCGGCTGTTAATCCAGTGCGGGGCGGATGTTAACGCACAGAGCGAGAGTCACTCGACGCCGTTGCATCTTGCGTCGTCTGGAGGGCAAACCGACACTGTACGGCTACTACTCGACCATGGAGTGGACGTCAACGCATGGGACAGGAGCCACTCGACGCCGTTGCATCTCGCGTCATCCGCGGGGTCAGTCGAAACTGTGCGGCTATTAATCGATCGCGGGGCGGATGTAGATGCAAAGGATGACGAGGGCCAGACCCCGTACCAGGTCGCACTGTCGGGAAGACACCCAAGTCACCGTGACAGGGTGATTGTACAGTTGTTGTCAGACCATCGCCCCAAATGATTATACTAGAATGTGACGTCCAGTGACTATAACTTCTCCTTTCTTGCTACTTCTCTACATCGTTTCGTGTATGTTTCTACGAAATTTCCCCCATGCATGAAAGATATGAGTTGCTGTAGATTCTTGAAGTATTGTCTAGGGGAGTAAGTTAAGGGAGGGAGAATCACTTCGTGCCAATTCCAATTGCTGTGTGGTTGTCGTTGTCCTAGCCAGATTAGCGCGTTGGTTGCTTTACTGTAGATCATCAGATAAAGATATCTGATATCACCTGTGTGCCTACACATACCAATACCACATGATCACCTTGGTCGTCATCACATCACCTTATCACAATGGTTGCTAGGTCAAAAATTCTGCAGATCGTAAACACGAACAAAGTGAGTCTAGTTATCTAATATCGAGACTTCCAACCTCCACCCACTTCAAGAAGCAAGCAAAATTTGCATCGACACAGTCAATATATATCGCCGAGTCACCTGTGTGCCTGCACGTACCACATGATTGATTAGATAACAGTAAACGCCTGAATGCTCACGCTCTATTCCGTTCACCGGACTTCCTACGGGGCCTTCATGGCACTGGCACACCATGACACGTTCCGTGTTCAACTAGCAATCGCGCATCCTGCTTACGGCCACGCCCTGTGGGAGCCGGACCCGGGAGAACGATACCCTCCTGTTGAGGTTGGTGACGTCGGTTTCGCTCGCAAAGGCAAATTCCACCGCCTCTTCAATGTCTTGCTCCAGGAAGACCATCCGTCCCATAGAAGATTCGGTTTACCAGAGCACCACGAAACCCTTCGGCCCAGCGTGTTAGATCACATTGACCGTGGGACCCTCCAGCCTAACAATCTCTGCTCGCATGGGGTCACCGTGACATCTGGTGGATTAGAGGTCCACGCCGCAGGGTAATCAGATTGCACATTCCAAAGTTTGCTGAAGCTCCTGACACTCCTTCAGGCCCCCAGTCCCAGGCTCTGCAGAAGTCTCGTTTACGTGCAGGAGGAAGCCTGGTGCCGCATTGTCCCTTCCGGTGGCAGCTCGGCGCGAGGATACTCTCGCCCGGGATCATTTCCGCACATGGATAACTAAGCATATTGACTCCTGGTTCGCCTTTTCGCAGCAACGACACGGACTGGGGATAGAGATGGAGGACATAGTTTTAGTCACTGGGTGTCACCGCACGAGATCTTGGTCTAATATTGCCTTCAACGAGAGTCGGGCTGATGCACACGCATCCTTTGGGGTCCAAGTCCCTGGAGTCCTTGGAACTTCCGTTAATTGGCAAGTTTTGCACCAACAAGGAGCGGTGCTAAGTCATGGGCCAAGCGGTGACGTATGAGGCGTACAGCTTGCAATCGCTGATGGATACTGAAAAGTTTCGCTTTAGAACTTACCCGAGAATCAGTGCATATTTATACGGGGGTTTCGTGTCAAACGTACCTTTAAAAGATTTCCGAGGGTAAGAGGAGCAGCCGAACCCACTCCAGACCCAAGCAGGAATGACGACGAGCCCGAGATGGAAGTGGTGTCGATACCCAGTTTAACCGAGGTAAGACTCGGATTACTTACTATCTTTGACTTCCTAGCTCTCACATAAGCTTTCAAAGTACCGGGATCCTCTGCACGTATTACTGAAATATATCGCCGGAGTGAATATTTCACTACGCGAACTCCCTTCTCCCTTGACTCCAACTAACATCGACGTTACAGCGGGCGCCACATTGTGATTTGGTCCTAGTTCACGACGACGACTTAGAACAAATTGTAGGAGAGTCGGAAGGAGACAGCCAGAGGACTGTGAGTAAGGATCTTGCTTACGCATCGTCATTGGTTGCTTCATGTCCATAGTGCTTGGAAAAACCAGGCGTGTTGATGGATTACCTCGAGAGGTCTCAGCTTGAGATCATGGTTATGTCTGGTGAGTTTCGTGACATCCATAGAATGTTCAACAATCAAATTCCAACAGATACCGAACACGTGAGGGTGGGAATGCTTTCTAAGCAGCTCAAAAGCCAGGGTAGGTCATCATTGCATCATGTAGGGCACTGGCGCTTATCCAGGACGAAACATTGCATTGCGACAGACCGCCTGTCCTCCAAGTCGTTCCTTTCCGTCCCTGTTGACGCGACGAAGAGAGACCAAAGTGCCCAAGTCACGGTTGATGTGCCTAGTTCTCCATCTGCGTGAGTTACTTGACCGTACTCCTTCGGTATAATTGATTCATGGTACACTTGTAGACTCTCGGGCGACGAAAAAAGTGCTGCCTCTCTTATACCCGGGTTCCCACCTTCACCCCCACAACTAACTCACCCTATGTGCGGCGACGAGAGTGCACGGTCTCTAAAAACTACTTCGCCTCCGCAAGGGACGGGATACGACCCTCGCCTTCATCCGCCCTCTCATCACGACACTCGCCCCACCATGGACCAACCTTCCGTAGATCGTTCGATGCCCCAGACCATTTTTGATGCTACTTTTTTTTGTTTTTTATTGCTTTTTCTTGAATTAGGTTTACAGACCGGAGCAGCATTGGGCTAAGCACAAAAATGGTCAGGTCGTAGCCAGTAGAACGATCGCTTTGTACGTACTACAGACCCTAGATAACATCTCAGGCCTCACTCAAGTCGAGTCACGGACCACCCAACGCCCCTTACAGTAGTTAGGGGGAGAACGCTTCGGCTATGTTGGTGGGATGGAACCAGATGGGAAAGCAGACAAGCGGGGCCGGCGATAGTTTGAACTTTATATAATTACAAACCACATCCACCACCATGGGCAGTTTTTCCTACACCAACCAGTAACGCACGGGACGCCAGACGGGGAACCACTCGACGCCGCTGCATCTCGCATCGTCCGCGGTGTCGAAACTGTGCGGCTATTAATCGATCGCGGGGCGGATGTAGATGCAAAGGATGATGAGGGCCAGACCCCGTGTCAGGTTGCACTGTCGGGAAGACACCCAAATCACAGGGTGATTGCACAGTTGTTGTCTTTCTTGCTACTTATCCTTGTAGTACTTATCTATATCGTTCTTGATATCGTTTCGTGTAAAATTTCCCTTATGCATGAAAGATATGAGTTGATGTATGTTCTTGAAGGGTGTTCACAGCATTGGCACACTATGACACGCTCCGTGTTCAACTAGCAATCGCGTATCCTACTTACGATACAGCCACTGAGCCACGCCTGAGCAGGGCAGTACTTCCCTATTTTGGGCATTTATTTGTGCTACAACAAACACTGCCATCGGGCCGTAGCACCCGACTTAAACAATGAACTCATCGTCGAAATGTACTATCTGATGGGCTGTGTCTTGGGCTGTGTACAGTAACAACAATCTATTTCAACCTTGTTGCTGCGCCGTCAAGTACTTTACTAACAGGCAAGTTAACAGGGTTTTCCCAGACCCTTGCCTAGAACCATCCTGCCCCTCAATGGCCCTATCAAGGGCATACCATCACTATGATACTTTTCGCGAAGAACTCGCGAAAGCGTACCCCGCTTTTGGCCACGCCTTGTGGGAACCGAATCCAGGAGAATACCCTCCCGTTGAGGTTGGCGACGTCGGTTTCATTCGTCAGGGCAAGTTCCACCGCCTGTTCAATGCTCTGTACTCGGAAGACCATCCATCCAATCAAAGGTTTAGTGTACCAGAGGGCCACGAACAGCTTCAGCCCATACCAAATCACATAGACCGTGGGACCCTCAATCCCAACACTTTCTACTCTTACGGGGTCTCCGTAGTATCTGGTGGATTAGAGGCACTTGCCACAGGGTGATCGAACTGAACATTTGATTTAGCCGCGTCGCTGACAGTATTTCAGGTCAATCGGCTCTGCAGAAGTCTCATTTTCATGTACAAAGAAGCAAGGTGCCGTATTGACCCTTCCGGTGACCGCCCAACGTGAGGACACTCTCACCCAGGATCATTTCCGCGAATGGATCATCATGCATATCGACTCCTGGTTTGCTTTCGCACAAAAACTTAGACTGGGGATAGGGATGGGAGACATAATTCTCGTCACTGGGTATCATCGCACAAGATCTTGGTCTAATATAACTTTCAACGAGGTTCAGACGGATGCACAGTTTTCGCTTGGGGTCGATGTCGCCGGTACTTTGGGTGCTAGCGTCAATTGGCGAGCTTCGAGCCTCCGGATTCAAGGGGCGGTGCCTAATCATGGACCAAGCGGTGAGGTATGTGTCACAGATTACAAGGGCCAACGGATACTGAAAGCTATAGAACCTACCTGAGAATCAATGCATATTTATCCGAGGATTTCGGATCAAACGTACTTTTCTCGGGAAAATGCCGCGAATCAGAGCAGCGGCGGAACCCAAACCAGATCCACGTAGTGGTGACCACGACCCTGAGGAAGAAGTGGTTTCGATACCCAGTGTTACCGAGGTGTGATCGCTCTTTTTGACCTTCTAGTCCTCATATATGCGTTCAAAGTACCAGGACCCTCTACACGTCCTATTAGATTATATTGCGAAAGTGAGTGCTGCAGTTTCGCCCTGTGTTTTCACTACGTGACCACGTTGATTCTAACGTGGACGGTGCAGCGTGCGCCAAATTGCGATATGGCCCTGGTTCACGACGACGACCTTGAACGAATTCTGGGAGTCGGCGATGGGGCTGTGAGTAAGAATCGTGCATAAGCGTTGCTATTGGTTCTATCATGTCCACAGTCTTTGGAATTATCCAAACCAGATATGGTGATGGATTGCCTCGCAAGGTCGAAGCTTGAGATCATCGAGTCCAGGCCCGGTGAGTACTTGCCAGTGTTATTATACTTTTTCATAGTAAACGCTCTTGTACAAAAGTGCCTGCCGACGATGAAAGTTCAGGAACAGACACAGAGCGTATGACTGTGGCGATGCTTTCCGCCCAACTCGAAAGTTTCGGTGTGTCTTCATGCGTCTTGGCGGCGGCATCGCTTAACTGATACTATTAGATATCGCGAATGTGAGTGCCGCAGATCAGTGCTGCGTTTTCGCTGCGTAACCTCGTAGACGGTGCAGCGTGCGCCTCTTTGCGATATGGACCTCGTTCACGACGACAACCGGGAACGAGTTCTGGGAACTGATGATAGGACTGTGAGTGAGGGTTGTGTATAAGCATTATTATTTATTCCTTCGTGCCCATAGTCCCTGGAAACTCTCCAGCCAGATGCGACAATGGATAGCTTATCCAGGGAGCCAGACGTCAGTGCAAGTCCAGATGCCATGGATTGGGATGACCCTGGAATGTCGAACTCTAAAACCGGGGCAATTTTCGGTGAGCACCCGTTGGTATCTTGGTACACTCCGATTTACACAGCCAACACCCTCGCACAGAAGGTCCTTCGTCCATCAACAATCAAATCCCAGGAATAAATACGGAGCACACATCCATGGCGACACCTTCCAGAAATTCAGGTGATGTTTGAACGCCAGATGTCAGCGTATCTAGGGGTTCTGACTGTCAGATTCAGCAGCTGGCACCCCCAGCGATGCAGGCCGCCTTTGCAAACCGTGCGGAAAGCGCTTTAAAAGGCTACAAGATCTCAGGCGACATGAAATTCAACAACACAGTTCGCCACGCCACTGCCCGTTCTGCTCTTACCAGTGGAAGCGTCCCGACAAATTAAAGACCCACCTTTTGAACGACCACCGCGAGCTCCCCGCCGAAATCCTGACAGAAATCCGAGCCCGGCGTGGCAGGAACCTGCTCGAGTTCCTGAAAACCGATCAACACCTATGCCGCTACGTACTGCAGGCCGGTGGGTCCTCCGCACCTCTTTTCCCTGCTTCTACGGAGGAAACCACGAATCTGCCAATACTACCACACCCGCTGCCCGACTACGATATCTCAGAGGCCTCACCAACTGCACTCGTTGCGACACCACGTTACTCACGACAAGCCTCGAGGCAGCCTAGCGAGCCTCGAGGCTCTCCTTAGATTATAATTGTTTTCCCATTGTTTTTTGTACATAAGAACGCTTGAGTCGCTCCTCTCTGGCCGATGATGCTGTAGACCGTGCCCAGTTTGAGAATGTGCTGTTCCGTGTAAAAGACTGTATGCAACACCGTTTTGACCTATTCAAACTACATTTCACAGCGTGGCTCAAGTTGTACGACATCGACAATCAATTCAGACATTATAGCGGAACCTCGCGGAACTCCATCTACTACGCTTCGTTGGGCGGATTCCGTGACCTGGCTGCCAACCTCATCGCCAGGTATCCACAGTATGTTGATACTAGGAGCCAGGTGGTCTCAATTACAGTCCACTGGTGGCATTGCACGAGCGACACTTCAATATTGCGGAACTACTCCTTCAGTACAGTGCAGCTATGGACGTCAGAGGGTATGATCCAGACCACATTGCATGCTGCATCTTGCCGGTGGACTTGCTGACCTCGCGCAATGGTCATTTGACCATTGCGCCGACGCGAATTTTGTACATGATGGCCTCTCGACTCCACTTGATATGGTATTGGCAGCAGCGAATGGGCACCTAGAAGATGTTCGGATGCTGCATACGCCGTTGCGCCTGCCAGTGGGCTATCAGAAAATGACCACCTCGGAACTGTGCGCATATTGCTAGTATTGCTCGAGCACGAGGCGAATACACACGCAACTTGAAGATTGGAGCCAGTCGACGCCGTTACATCTGGCGTCGTTCGGGTCGTCGGCCGGACTGTGCAGCTATTAGTCGACTGTGGGGCTGATGCAGAGAACGTGAGCCGCTCGACGCTGCTACACCTAGAGGGGCAGACCGAAACCGTGCGGCTACTAATCCAGGACGGATAGGAAGTTAACGCACGGCCCGGGAACGGGAGCCACTCGACGCCGCTGCATCCCCGAGTCGCGTCGTCCGCGGTCAGCCGAAACTGTGCAGCTACTACAGTAATGGGGCATGGGGCGGATGTAGAGAATAATGAGGGTCAGACTCCGTTCCAAGTTGCGCTGTCGGGAAGATATCTCAATTACATATCGTTGCATAGCCTGGCAGTTGGCAGTCTGACCATCGCCCCAATTGTACGAAGGGCAGGGCCGGCAAGAGGGCCGGACAAAAAGATTTTGATGTTAAATCAAGTGTTAAATGCAAGGTTAAATGATTAATCTTAGTCTTAATCTTTATGGCGCACGGCCCAAAAGGAGGGAAAAAAACGTTTGGCACGGCCAGATCCATCTGCTCGTCTCTATGGTCGCTCCACCATGGCTCGGTCTTCCGCTGTGCTGGTATGATAGCAGCGATTTCCCAAATAATTTACAGTAACCCTTATCAGACATAAAACAATTCATTTGCGGGGAACGACGGGTGTCACGGTTACTAGGCCGTGACATAGCTGAAAGTATTTTATTTTGGAGCGTGCAGCTTCTTTCAGTTACAATGGAACCTTAAGGCCTTAAGCTTAAGTCGTGATCTTGGTCGTGATCAAAATGGATTGGCCAGCTCAAGGGCCCGCTTGCTGGCCCGGGCCATCCGTCTGATGGCCGGGGGCAACGTGAGAACAACGCCGCATCTTGTTCAAGTTAGTGTGCTAACTTGATCGTCGTCTATCAGCCTGAGCGTTTTCCGAGTCCCCGACGAAACCCGGCCCTCAATGACACACTATAACACTTATCGCGAGGAACTCGTAAAATCGTATCCTGGTTTCGGCTGCGCCTTGTGGGAGCCAGACCCGGGAGAACAGAACCTTCCTGTTGGAATTGGCGACGTCGGTTTTATTCGCGAAGGCAGATTTCACCGCCTATTCAACGCTCTACTCCAGGCAGACGATCCATCCCATGAAAGTTTCGGTGTACCGACGGATCATGAACCACTTCGGCCCAAAATACCAAATCATATCAATCGTGGGGCCCTCGCACCCAACGCGTTCTACTCTTATGGGGTCACCATGGTATCTGGTGGGTTCGGGGTACTCGCCGCAACGTAATCAAATTGCATATCGTAATTTTTGCCGAATTATTGACGTCTCTTCAGGACAATGGGCTCTGCAGAGGTTTCGTTTTCGTGCACAAAGAAGCGCGGCGCTGTACTGTCCTTTCCCGTGATTGCTCGACGTGAGGACACTATCAGTCAAGATCATTTCCGCAAATGGATTACCAGGCACATCGATTCCTGGCTTGCCTTCACGCAAGAGCTCGGGCTGGGGATAGAGATGGAGGACATAATTCTAGTCACCGGGTGTCATCGCACAAGATCTTGGACTAATATCGCATTCAATGAGGTCCAGTCGGGCGCACAGTTATCTCTCAAGGTTGATGTCGCCGATGCTTTGGGCGCTAACGTCAATTGGGGAGTTTCGAACGTCCGCATTCAAGGGGCGGTGCACAATCAGGGCCCAAGTGGTGAGGTATGTGGCGCACAGATTGCAATTGCCAATGGATACTGAAATGCCCCGACGTGTTCCATTAGAACTTACCCGAGAATCAATGCATGTTTGTACGAGGATTTCGTGTCAAACGGATTCTAGGGATAATTCCATGGATCAAAGCAGCAGCGGAACCCAAGCCAGATCCACGTGGGGACGAGCGCAAGCCGGGGAAGGAAGTGGTCCCGATACCCAGTGCTACTGAGGTAAGATTACTTACTCCCTTTGACATTCTAGTCCTCATATATGGGTTCAAAGTACCGGGATCCTCTGCACGTATTAATAGAATATATCGCTGACGTGAATATCTCACTACGCGAACTCCCTTGACTCTAACGTGGGTGTTGCAGCGGGCGCCACATTGTGATTTAGTCCTCGTTCACGACGATGACTTGGAACGAATTCTGAGAACCGGTGGGATGGTGAGTAGTAGCGGTCATGTATAGGTGTTATTATTGATTCCTCTATGCCTATTAGCCCCTGGAAGCCCTTCAACCAGAAGGGATGGTGGATTATCTTCGAAGGTCGCAGCTTGAGATCGAGGTCATGTCCGGTGAGCACCTGCCAGTATATGATCCTCTCCGGTTTTCATAGTGAAGGCGCTCACACAAAAGATCCTTTTACCGCCAACGACGAAAGTCCGAGAACAGATACAAAAAACAGGATGGTGGCGAGGCTTTCTGAGGAACTCAAAAGTTGGTGGGCCTTCATACATCTATTGGCGATGGCATCGTTCAGCCCAGACGAAATACTACAGGCCATCCTTCTTCCTCCGACCCCACTATGAAGTCCCCAAATATCAAGTTCCGAGTCCTTATTATTGGACATGCAAATGCTGGCAAGACAACCATCTTGCAGAGAGTGTGCGACACTACGGACAGTCCAATTGTTTACAGGGGAAATAAGGAGGTACGCGGACTAACTTTCTAACCTGCCAATCTGGTCTCACCCCTCTCAGGTTCGACTTGAACCGTCCATGGATGTTGGTGACACTCGTGCTTTGCTTCGGTTGTTCCTAATACTCGAGCTAGCGTGGCGAGCACAACATTGAGGATGAAGTTGTGTTCTCTAATTTTGATGGATACATTTTTCATGAGTCCCGTGGAATCGAGGCTGGTAGTGCCGAGGGACTCAGGACCGTGCAGGAGTTCATTCGACAAAGGTCTGGAAAAGTCCAACTGCAAGACATATTACACGCAATATGGTTTGCACTCTCAAGTGTTCACAACTGCGGCTGCTGATGGTCGTATTTTAAAGGTACTGCATCCCAATGGACAACCAACGACCTGAGCTGGATTTAAAAGTTTGCGAGGACCTTTGCTTTAATGAGAGTGCCAGTGGTGCGTCGTTGTGAACATTCACGACTGTGTTTAACACAATGGTTTCAAGTCCCTGTCATTGTGATATTCACCAAGTACGACCAATTCCTGCGTAATGTTCAAATTTACCTGGAGGATTTCGGAAGTCCAGACGACAATATATTTGACGTGGCGGAGAGACGATTTCAAGAGCACTACCTGTATCCCCTTGGAGATGGTGTGAGGTTTGTGCGATTGGAAAGTCCGTTCATCGTCAAATGTAGAGGCCGTGTGCTAATACTCTTGTGAAAGAAATGCACCAACCAGGAACGCGCTGCGATGCACTTCTTGAACAGACAGCCAAAGCGTTGAATGATGTGGTCGGGCCGATGGCTTTGGATCTTGCTTTGGATATACAAAGGGATATGAAACCCGGAGACAAACTGTGAGTTTTCTGCATGAAGCGTGACAGCCGTTTTCGTAACGGAACACTTATATAGCGGGAAAAAAAAACTTGAGCGGTTCCTTGAGCGGTTCAAAAAAAAAACGAGAGTAGAGACGGGATGTAATCAATTATCTCTATGTTTTTAAAAATTGTCTTATTGACTTCTCCAATAAGTCGTTATCTTGTCTTGTCCTGTCTTCTCTTTTACCATTTTGACCCTGTACGTTGTGTTTCGCCAGCAATGAATATGTGCTGGCTCCCTCGGCGCCTTTGTTAACACGCCGCGCCATATAACTTCCTTGGTGGGTGGATTGCCTTGTGTCACCCAAGGAGGCGATGAAGAACTGCGTCGCCACTTACTGTGACAAAGCTCAAGATCAAAGCTCTTCCTCATACTCACGGGCCTTGGAATTGTTCGAACCATGAGAATGGGAGGGACACAGCCAGTATATATTTATCACGCATCTGAGAACAAGGCTAGGCGATGTCCCAATGTCTTACCAATTCCCAACGACGTGTTACTGTACTGTACTGTACTTATGACGTAATACGATCAATATTGTAACGGGCTCGATAACGCCAAGTCAGTACCAAGAAACTCCGAGCAGAGGGACACAAAGGTCAAAGGTCATTCCAAGTTTAATACCAGCATGACCGTGAAACGATGCGCGGTTGAGCGCGCCTATGATTCACAGCGACTAGTCGTACGTACTGTACGGCGATTACACAGCATGAGGGGAGGTTGCGTGAGTAAGGGGCGCCAATCCGAAAACGATCAGCGTACGGAGGCTTTCGTAAGTGGTATGGCAAATGACATAACGTAGGTGATTGTACCGGGGTGGAGGGTATGAATGGTCATGACTATATATGCAGTGTAGTGTGTTGAACCAGTAATAATAATAGTGCGGAAGGATGAGCTTCCAAATCCATGAAAGTCACGTCACATCTCCTCGACAAGCGGCCGCAGGAGCGCCTCACAAAACCAGTTGCTTGGGCTTCTCCCATGAGTAGTCGGGGTTGCCGAAGTGGCCGTACGCCGCGGTCTTGCGATAGATCGGCTTTTGCAGGTCGAGCTGCTTCACGAATGACACCTGGCCGAAGGTCCCAGTTCTTGCGGATGATCTCGACCAGTTCCGGGTCAGACTTCTTGCCTGTGCCGTACGTGTCAACGAAGATCGATAAGGGCTCGGCAACGCCGATGGCGTAGGAGAGTTGGACGAGTGCACGGCGAGCAAGGCCACCAGCGACGAGGGACTTGGCTAAGGCAAAGCATGAGTACGAGGGGATGATATAGATTTCGAAAGAACGTACCGATCCATCGTGCGGTGTAAGCAGCCGAGCGATCGACCTTGGAGAAGTCCTTTCCTGAGAAGGCTCCTCCACCGTGCGCGCCCCAGCCGCCGTAAGTGTCGACGATGATCTTGCGACCAGTCAAGCCAGCATCGCCCTGCGGTCCACCAATGACAAAGCGGCCTGACGGTTGAATCTAAACATAGCCAAGATCAGTAAGCCTGGCTTCGTACGCACAAGGACAATCGATTGCGTACATGATAGATGGTGCGATTGTCAAGAAGGTTCTTCGGGATAACCTGCTTGACCACCTTCTCCAATATCTCCTTCCGGAGCTCCTCCGTCGAAATTTCCTCAGCATGCTGTGTCGAGATAACGACCGTGTCGACCCGCAGAGGGATGGTTGCGCCACCGTCCTTCTTGTACTCGACCGTGACCTGGGTCTTCGAGTCTGGGCGGAGCCAGGGGAGGAGGCCGGAGCGGCGCGCCGCGGCCAAAGCGGCATTAAGCTTGTGGGCGAGCATGATGGTGAGCGGCATATACTCCGGGGTCTCATCGGTGGCATAGCCAAACATGATGCCCTGATCGCCGGCACCGTGGTCCTCGAGCGAGCCGTGGTCGAGGCCCTGGGCGATATCGGGGGACTGCTGCTCGATCGCGACGAGGATGTTGCACGTCTTGTAGTCGAAGCCCTTGGACGAGTCGTCGTAGCCGATGTCCTTGATGGCGTTGCGGATGACCTTCTGGTAGTCGATCTGCGCCTTCGTGCTGATCTCGCCGAAGACCATGATCATCCCCGTCTTGGAGGCCGTCTCGCAGGCGACCTTGGACCAGGGGTCTTGCTCGAGGCATGCGTCGAGCTGTGTAATGCGTCAGACGCCGGTGGATACGTGGCATCACATCTGAGGGGGCTTACAATAGCATCGGAGACCTGGTCGCAAATTTTGTCTATCACGAAGATTAACAGTAGACAATTTAGAGTCTGCGAGATACGTACCAGGGTGACCTTCACCGACCGATTCGGATGTGAAAAGGAAATGGCCGGGTGTGAGGGCAGAGTGGGAAGCACCGTTGACAGTCATTTTTAGGGGAGGAGGAAGGAGTTAGTTGTATGCGTCAAGGAGGGGGAAAGGAGGGGGTTGAGAGACAAAAGAGAACGAGGACCCTTTTAAAGAAAAAAGAGAATTAATTAGGTTTACGCAACCGGATATCACGCCATCTTATCCCATCGTATGACTGAGCAAGTCGTTCTACAGTATCCTTCTCGAGTATACGTACACATGTATCGAAGTACCCTAAACGCGACACAGCGAATACAATGCTATAACGAAAAAGTACCCCCGTTCCTACCACATCCCTACGCCTAAGGGGTCCATTTCTTCCGCGCTCGAGGTAGCCGGCACCTTCGGCGTCTCGTCAACGGCGCCTGATGACGATGCTGTTGATGACAATACCAGCGCGTCCCCCGGATCTGCCGTATGCACGTGTGATGTTACAGCAAAAGGCTTAACTGGTACAGGAAAGCCAGGCAGCGCCACAGACGGGTCCACTGGCAAGCCAGGAGCCTGATCTGCGCGGGGCAGCGCCGCAGCCAGCCCATGCACCGCAAATGGGTCCCCCTGCGATTGCTGGCGCTCGGCGGCGCGCGCCTGTGCACGCGCAGTGTTCCACGGATTATCCACGAGCACCGAGGGGATACCGTCCAGCCCCCGCGGCGGGGTCGGCGAAGCTGGCGACGATGCCGAGAGCGACGACACCTCCCACGGGTTGCTAGAGAACGTGCTCGATCGGACGGCCTGCGCGACGCGCGGGGGGTCGAAGCGCGAGAAGGTGGACGGGGCAGCAAGCGGCTCCGTGCCGGCGCCCCAGTCCTGTAGCTCCCCTACGGCGGGGGTGCTCGAGCTCCGCAAGCGCGGGTCGCGCGCGGTGCCGCCGTATGCATCTTGCACGGCGGAGATCGCCGCGCCCGCGCCGGACGAGAGGCGGTCCCACATCGAACGCACGCCTCCGCCTGCGGAGCCGAACAGGTCTGCAGGTGCCGGGCGCGCGGAACGGTGACCAGGAGCGAGCGGGCTGGGGACTCGCACGAGCACCGGTGACGGCGTTGGGGCGGGCGGTGATAAGAGCACTGGAGGTGGGGTTGCGGTTCCGCGGGAGGGTGGTCCTGACGGAGATAGCGAGATACCCGCATCTGGGAGCGCGGGGTCCTCATCGAGGCTCTCAACGACGCTCGGTGTGAACGCTGGGAGGGGCGCAGGGGCCGCAGCGTAACGCCCGTTCATCTCTTCGTCGCTGCGGCCATAGAGCTCGTTCCAGAAACGCACGTCTTTCGGGTTTGGGAAGAGCACGCCCTGGTCGGCATTTGGCGCGCGACTTGTGGGATCGTCCAGCGCGGGGTTGTAGTCCGGATTGATGTACGTCTCGGCTTGTGGTTCAGAGTTTAGATAGTCCCAGACTGCCACGGTACGCGTTGCGCCCTCGCGGCGCTCGCGTTCCGAATTGAAAAGGAACGTGCCAAATTGGCAGGAATAGAGGTGCGTGTGCAGGTCGCGCAGGAGGAGCTCGTTGAACTCGAAGCGCGTGGGGAACTGTCGTTGGATGTTGTGCACGGCCTCCAGGAATTGGTGGAACACGGGACTCGTCTCCTTGATATGGTGGTTTCCTGCGAATCGATTTTGCACGCTCGCGAACAAGGCCTGCGCGACATCCGCGCCTCCTCCACCATCCACCGGCGGCGCCAAGAAAAACTTCTCGCTCGAAAGGTGGCCACACCGGTCCAAAAATCGATGCCCGAAGCTCAGGAAATCCTTCTCTATTAGTACCTGGAAGCCGCGTGTCGTGCGATAATAAGGATCCAGGCAAAGCTGCGAGACTGCAGAGAGCTGTGATGTACGGTCCCACCCATCCGAGCAATGGATAAGCACGTGTGAATGGTTGACGTGTACATTCCGGACGATGATCAGCGTGCCCTCCAAGATTGCGGCCTGATGTCGCAGCCAGCCTGATCGCCGCAGCGCCTGACGGTCAACGGGAAGCACGGCGGCGCTCGTCCCCGGGAGGTCGCCCGAAACGCTCGCAGCGAGCGCCTCAGACTCGCCGAGCGCATCTATCACTTTGTTGAGCGAGTCGCGCATCGTGTGGATGTTGTCGATCCCGAGGTAGGCCTTCTTGCAGTCCTTGTAGTAGTCCATATTCTCCGTCCCAGCACCTTTGGCGGTGTTGGCAACGGCATTGGTCGTCGGTCGCGCATCGATGATGAGATTGGTAGCGGTCGCGCCGAAAACGGGTTGTGAGACGCGGGACTCGGGTGCTCGGTGCGAGCTGAATATCGCCTCGACGAATTTTTCGTCTTGTATTGATCGCGCGTTTGTGAGGCCCACCATCGGCTGACTCGAACGGGTGATGCTCCCCTGTTGCGCGAACCCATCAGAAGACCAAAAACGAGCGAGATTAGAAGGCTCACAAAGTTGGCCCAGTGTAAGTACGTAAGCGCAGGTACACGACACTTGCTGCGGTACTTTGCGCCATATTGCAATGTGGAGTCGCTGATTTTGGTGGGAACGACTAGACGCGACGGGTACGTGGGACAAAACTAGAATACAGAGACGCACTAGCGTTACAGATAAATATCATTGGTCACACGGGAGGGGGTAAACGTACGGTGTAGTCCTTGTTGATATCGGTGAATCGCCATGCCTTGGAGCGCTTGCCGACGCCCATACGACCAAACTCTTCGCGCGGGGAATACAGATTCCACCCATTCGAGGCAGTAAGAGGAGGGGAAGGCGTGTAATTGAAAGCGTATAGTTGTGTCACGGAGTCTACGTACGCAGCAGCTAAGCGCTTGGCATGAGCGGACAGGAGCTGGTGTACACACCTGCAACAGTCAACTCTTTTACAGTTTCGAATACATCGGTAGCTTCGGCGTCCTGCTCGAATGATAACGAAAAGGTTTCGAAGGTGCGACACCGGAAGGAGATGGGACATTGTCCGCTCAGGGTCTGAGGTAGGCGATTGACGTGATTGATCAACGGGTACGCAACCTGGCCAGGATCGCACTACGGTGTCAGATAAAACGTGGGTGGTACATGGGGACATCGACTCGCCCACATCTCGGATTGGGAGTCGTCATCGTAGGAAAAGATGAGATGGTGAGCCGTAAGATGGAGCGTCCCTGGCAGAGTTCTGCCAGACTTGCTGCATAACACGTTCGAGACCTTCAGGGCACAAGTCAGGGTTTTTCTGCGCTATTGGGCCGTACGGTGAAGTACCTTGGGTATTCGAATGGCGTCCATCGAACGAGCCGAAGTAGCGACGCGGACTGCCCGTCTTCGTAGTGTTAGGCGTTGTTTGTGTCTATGTATCCTCTGCCCTTGCTCGTTGGTGCCTTCCAACTCTGGAGACACAGAGGCAGAGAAGCACATGATAATCGATAAGTACACCGTCGATGGTCAGCGAGGCAGTTTATTTGTGTTTGCAAGTGCTCGCTCGCCTGTACAACCCGCGTTTGGACCTTCACTCGGACCCTCCACTGGTAACTGTGGATGGTACAGTATATTTCCCCTTTCGCGTCGGCGCCTGCTTATTTTCTCTCCTGGGAAACTCATGCTGAGCGCGCCAGGATCAGACTCACAGAGACGCGGTCACGGTCGAGAGGCTCAAATACCTGAGTCTCTCTCAGATTACTGTAACGGAGATACATAGAGGCCTTGCAGACGCCTCTTTTCAAACGCCCAGTACTCTTTGTGTTTAAGTTTGGGTGCAACGAGTGTCTCTTTGCGAGACATTGCCTTGCTTTCCGTGTTTGGTTTGGGATGGCGCCGGGAGATAGGATGACCGGCGCATAGTATGTGTATAGTAGTAAGGGCAATGGTGAGAGAAAAGTTTGAGTTGGCGAACTGCACAGAAAACGGGCGAAAGCACAAAGTGCTTCTCGATCGGGGATGAGGGGTTCACATTTCCGAGGCGAGGTCGCGACGGGTGGGTGGGACCCTCCTGGAGCGAGCTGATGAGCCTCATCACCGATCCTGGCAATTACTGGGCGTGGTGGGTGGGCAAAATAAAAGTGTTCTGGTTCGTTGAACCAGTCGAGAACTTGGGTGGACAGATGGCCGCACAAGAAGGAGGAACGACCACGTGCCGCCTCGTTCATTCACTCAAAGACTACGCTCTATGCCGCCGCTCCTTCGTCGCTCCGGCATAGACCGGCCATCTTTGCGAGACATTGCCTTGCTTTCCGTGTTTGGTTTGGGATGGCGCCGGGAGATAGGATGACCGGCGCATAGTATGTGTATAGTAGTAAGGGCAATGGTGAGAGAAAAGTTTGAGTTGGCGAACTGCACAGAAAACGGGCGAAAGCACAAAGTGCTTCTCGATCGGGGATGAGGGGTTCACATTTCCGAGGCGAGGTCGCGACACCCGACCTGCTAGGAATCAATGACGCGGCGAGCAAGCCTCGGCACCCCCAAAATTAGGAATGATGACGTTGCGGTTCCTACCCCATAGATCACACCCAGCGGGGCGAAAATGGCCACGCAATGGCGCTCCACGTGCGCTCCAGGCAGGCTTGGACTTCGGGACGCTCTGCTGCGTCCGCCCTGTACTCTGTCCGCATCCCGCAACCGTACTCCAACGCTGATTTCAACGCAGCCTGTGTGGGAGCGTCGTCGTCCACATCCATTGCAAGAGGTGGAAGCGGAGATGGTGCCGCTTCGACTGCGCCCTGGGACTTCAACGGTGCCTGTAGGAGTGTTCGACCCTGCAGGCGTCTGATGCCTCGAGGTGTCGGTCGAGGTGTCTGGGTCGCTGCCAGATGCTGCCGATGCGGCGTCGGACGCAGGGGTGGGGGAGTCAACCCCTGATATGTCAGCCTGAGCCTGCGTGGCGCTCGAGTCGTCGGATGAGGTAGCGGAATCCACAGATGTATCCATTCTGTCATCCTCCTCTGAAGCCGCAGCACGGAGGGTAAGCTCACTCGTACGACTCCTTCCGCGGATAGCTTGCATGGTAATGTCGTGTGGGATGTCCTGCCTTCATTCGAGAGCGCGCGCAAGCTCCGCAGCCTGTTGACGGGCACGCATCTCGGCTTGTACTTGCTTCCGTGCCGCACGTTGCTTGCGAGTTTCTCTGGGCATGCCAGTGGCACTTGAGCTTGGGCCGACTGCGAACCCCTTGCTCGCGAGCCAGGACTTGAGGATGCAGCCAACGACGTCGAGAGTGCCCGCCTGCACGACTCGGCTGCGGATAAGCTCGCTGCCGTGGACGCCGATGTTGACGATGCATTGGAAGGTGAGAGAGAAGCGATAAGCGTGGCAGACGACGACAAGGCGCGTATCGCTTTGGCTGCGGCGTTGACGAGTTCGACAAACTGGCGGCACCGCAGCTTGAGTCGTATCATTCCCCCGTCTTGGGCAGGGACGTCGGGGAAATGCTCCCCGAGCTCGTTCAACGTGCCCTCGATGTCGCCCGGAAGGACCGAGCGCACGATCGAGAGGCGTTGTTCGAGCATGCTCGGTTCCACGCTCTCGATTTCGTGGTCCACGAGCGTCATCGGTGAGTCAGCATCAGCAGGTACGGAGGCTGACATTTACATGGGCGGCGGGATGGGAAGAGCCGGTGAGGCGGCACGAGTGGGGATGCGGGCTAACTGAGCCTGCAATGCTTCGGCTGTTTTGGCGTATCCGTGATGGATGAGGTAGTTGAGTACTAGACGTGCGGCCTCGTCACGCCCCTCGTCCTCCGTGGCAGTAGGCCGCTCGTCTCGTGAAATAGCATAAAGGCTGCAACAGCCGAAGGCAGGATGCCCACTGGCAAGTCACACAGCTGGCAATGAGCGGCGAATGGCATTCGATAAGTTACCCATAGCACTGGTGAGCAGAGAAAATGGCGAAGGGGCGATAAACGGGCCCATCGCGGGACGTGCATGGTGAACGGAGATGCCGCACCTCGGTTTTAGCAAGTGCACGCTGCAGGTGCAGGTGCCCAAAGCCGCGCCCGTGCACGGCGAAAGGTCAATGGCGGGCGTGCTCGGTGGTTGCCGGCGGCGAACGGCAATGGCAGTGAATAAATGGCAGGCGTGCTTGGTGATCAGCCAGCAGCGAACAGCAAATAGCATTTGAGGTCAACGGCAGGCGTGCTCGGTGATCAGCCGGCGGCAAACGGCAAACGGCAGTGATCAATGGCAGGCGTGCTTGGTGATCAGCCAGCAGCGAACAGCAAATGGCATTCGAGGTCAACGGCAGGCGTGCTCGGTGATTAGCCGGCAGCAAACGGCAAACGGCAAGCAAACGGCAGTGATAAATGGCATTTGAGGTGGCAGAAGGTCAATGGCAGGCGTGCTCGGTGATCAGCCGGCAGCAAATGGCAGACAATGGCAAATGGCGCTAGATATGATGAACAGCATTTAATGAGTGGAAATAAATGGCAAATAGTAGGGGTCAAATGTGCAACGTGAGACGATTAGCGGACTCAGATAACTCCCCAATTCTCCCAACTCCCGAAATGATACATGGCATGGGCAGTTTTGCAGTGTTGTCGGATAGCAAACAAAACAAAATAAAAGTGTTCTGGTTCGTTGAACCAGTCGAGAACTTGGGTGGACAGATGGCCGCACAAGAAGGAGGAACGACCACGTGCCGCCTCGTTCATTCACTCAAAGACTACGCTCTATGCCGCCGCTCCTTCGTCGCTCCGGCATAGACCGGCCAAATGCGTGTCGATGCCAGGGCAAGTACAGGCGCCCGCGTACGATTACGTAGAAACAGTAATTTATAGTTGAGCGCCTCTGCACTGGTCCCCGTATGCCACTCCCAAATTGACCACTTCCTACGCCAGGAAGTTTTATGGCGGAGACTACGTGTCTCTGTTTAACCACGTACACCATGCCGGGAAAAAAAGGTATCAAACGTACTAGACGCACAGTCAACCGGAGCCATACTAGTAAGTCCGACTTGCAGTCCCTTAAGCTTTTCCCTGACCACGTCAAACATCCTTCTCTGTCGTCAAGAGATTTCCAAATACTTTCCTCTTACGACGATAAATACCCTCCCAGACGAAGTCCTTCTTGAAATATTTGATCAGTATCGATCAGTCAAGACGGGGAATAGGCCGGGTTCGCAAGGATGGTGGTACACTCTCGTTCATATAGGCCGAAGATGGCGACGACTCGTGTTCGCCTCGTCCATCCGATTGAACCTCCACCTTCGCTGCACGTTCGGGACGCCGGTGGAGGACATGATTCGCCATTCGCCCCCATTTCCGCTCGTCCTGGACTATGGTCCCCACATTCTCAAGAAGTGGACCGCAGAGGACGAGTTGGGGCTACTCCTTGCTTCACAACATTTACCGCGGGTTAGCGAGATTGTACTCAGCGCTCCAGGATCGACTCTTGCTAACCTGACCACGGGTATGACCGAGGCAGCCCCAAGACTCGAGACTCTCAGCCTTCACTCTCAGACCTCGGAGATCGTTCTTCCAAAGCGATTCCTCGAGGGCGGTGCCCCTCAGCTACGTCATCTGATACTCACTGGTGCAGCCTTGTCATCGTTGCAACCATTATTAACGTCTGCGACGTCTCTTGTGTCCCTCGTCCTCGAACGCATCCCGAGCTCTGCATATTTCTCACCTGACGGTCTCATCACCCAAATAAGGGCCATGCCCTTCCTCCAGGTACTATCCATAAGTTTCCTCTCCACGGTTCCTCGCCCAGGTTTCAGGGGCGAACGTGTTCTTCCTCGGGGCCAAGTGGCGCGCATAGAGCTACCCGGGCTCACACAACTAATCTACCGGGGCGTCTCCGCATACATCGAGGCTCTGCTCTCACGAATACGGTCGCCTCGCATAGAGGACGTCGATATCGCCCTGTTCAACCAACTCACTCTAGACGTCCCACGCACCTGCGAGTTCGTCCGCGAACTCGAGTCCCTCCGGCCCACCCGCGCCCGCATCGACCTCGCCGAGGCCTCCGTGCACATCGTCGTGTCCGCGCCGCACTCGACCGCATCGTCGTCGCCGGACGTATTCCTCAGCGTGTCCTGCGCACGTCTCGACTTCCAAGTCGCCGCGACGGCCCAGCTCTGCAGCGGGCTATCCGCGACACTCCTGCCGGTCGAGGAGCTCGTGCTCGGGTTCCATCGGGGCGGCGCGCTGGCGGAGGAGTGGCGCGGCGAGGTCGACCCGGGGCTGTGGCGCGGGTTCTTGGCGCCGTTCGGCAGCGTCGCCACGCTGCGGGTGCACGTCGCGCTCGCCGTCGACGTCGAGCGCGCGCTGCGGCCAGATCCGACGGCTCAGCCGCTGCTCCCCGAGCTGCGGGAGATTGTTCTGCTGCATGGCAGCGACGAAAACACGCTCAGGTCTGCGTCTGCCGTGTTCAGCGCGTTCGTTGATGAGCGGGATGGTGCTGGCCACCCCGTAAAGGTTCACTTTCAAGACCTGAGTAGATTAGTGGAGAGTGAAACTGGTGAGTCCATCGGCGGCAGAGGAAGTTGTACTAATCAGCGCGTCCAGTGAGGGCTGTCTCATCTCGGCGAATACTTGGCATTGTCTGAGTCAGCTGAGGAGGGACATCACGTAGTTTTTTTTTCGTTCTTAACCAACGCTCCATCCAGAATTTTGAAAAATCCCATCCAGAGCTATCTGGGCACTCCATCAGAGGTTAGCTGCGCCCGGGAAAAGCAAATTCTTAGCCCACATATTGGCTTCATTGCTACCTTTGCTGCAACGCGAGGTAAACATGAGTCAACGGCCACACCTCATCGAAAGCCTCATCCTTTACCTCGGTGGCTCGCACCAAGACGCCGCTGCTACCGAACGCGGTAGGATTTTTTTTTTTTTGCATCGAATGAAAGCGCGCGACGTTACCGGTCCGGTGGTCACGCTGGCTTACAGTCATGAAACTCATGAAACTACAGTAGTGGCGTACTGTATGCTGGTGGCGGCGCGGACTCGGAACTCTCGAATTCGCATCATGGCATACAGCCGCCTACGAAGGCAGTATGGCAGAGGCGGTTAGTGCTTAGACCGATCTACATGGAACCTCGTATCAGGCACGTAGCTTTCGCTTTTCTCAGCGCCGCGCCACTAGTCATTTGTTGGTCATCGGACCTGCAGGTCGTGTCTCATACCTGATGCGACGTGATGATGCTGTCACGACAATGGCGGTGTTTCTTTACGGAGCAGGCGGACAGACATCGATTCTGGGAAGACGCTACGCGCTTGTAGTCCATATCCTTGTCCATCTCCGTGTCACCGCCGGTGATTGGCACGGGGGCAATGTCTGCGCCAATGTTTTGATGACATCTCAGCCACGGGCCCACATTTGCGCCTGGTCTCATTGGCACTCATACTGTAATGCGTCCGAAAAGTCGGGCTATAAAGCTTTGCCTGTGTCCCGCGAACCCCGCTGTCTCCACTGCTCCGTCACGCTCTTCCCCGTCCACTTCCCGACATCTACAACACCAATGGCAGAATCATCTCAGTCGCCAGTCGCTTCCCCGGAAGTCACCAAAGTGTAAGTTCGGTGATGCTGCAATAACGATTTACTTCATTGTCTGAGACCTGATCATTTCGCAGAGCTGCTCCTCTAGTGCGCTTGGCTTCGTTCTGTTTTCCACACAACTGATATCCACAACAATCAATGTAGCTCTTCGGTTGTCTATTTAACTGGACACTCTACGGTACTCTCTGCGTCCAGATTTGTACGCGGCCTCTCCCTCGAAACCTCAGCTGGTCCCACTCACCCACCTTCAGACGTATATAGTTACAATTTCCCAAAAGACCCACGATCTCTAAAATTGCTAGGTTCGTCTTCAACGTTATTCGAAAGTTCGGTGATGTCAACGTGTTCTCTGAGCAGCTTACTTCATTTTCGTGTTGGAGACTGTTCAAACTGCGCTGACTGGGGCGGACCTCTACTATTGGTTTGTTACTGGTTTCGGCAACGTGGAGCGCCTCGGGAATTCCCATTTTACCCCAGTAGACGTTCCCATCATGACCGGGGTTTCTTCGCTCGCCGTGCAAGGATATTTCTGTTATCGAATTTGGGTGCTAATGAACAGACGGTCGTGGATATGTTGGGTCGTCGGTGTTGTATGTATTCCTAACCCTCCCCGCATTCTTCAGGCTCCTGATGTTTTCCTGAGCACAGAATGCGGTGATCCAGGCAGGCGCAGAGATGTGGCTGAGCATCACAGTCAGTGCTATGCACATTTTTATCGAAACGTCTTATCTTACGCAGTATTTAGTCGCTGATGGTTCAGAAGTTTGTGGTAACCAAGACCGGTTTATATGTACGCACACTCGTTTTTGGTCCAAGCGACGGCCGTATCACATCGTACATGGTCGTGTTAGTTATGGTCTATATCGAGTGCCATCGCGGACATTCTGATTGCCGTGGCAATGACGCTGCTGGTACGGGATCACCCTATTGTATCGTTTGCTACATTGACCGAGATCCTTTTGCACAGCTAAGAAGGGCGAGCGGCAAGTTCTCCAACTTCGTGTTAATTCGCGTGATACGACTTACCGTTGAGACAAATACACTTACTGGTACCTATTCATTGGAACACCCCACACAGACGTGCGTCTGACTTCTTGTTGAGCTAGCGTGGCTGTCACGACCCTTGTGCTCTATGTCGCCTTCCCCGTAAGTCCGATCGAGATATGCCACGATCCATATTTTTACTCAATCACCTCGACCACAGAATGAGCTATACTACGTATACACGTACGCTTTGTTGACCCGTCGCTGTGCAACTTTCCAGCTTATGTGAACAAAGAGCTTTTATTCTTGGGAAACTGTGAGTGATACATTATACACCACGTGCGGGCCAAAGCACTGACAGATGTGTCAGGTACTCCAACACGCTCTTAGTGAGCCTCAACAATCGGATCTACTTCCGTGAACACAAACCACCCGGACATGGCGATAGCGCATTCTTCGTTGTCACCGACGGGGTTCGCGCTGTGCCTGGGCCACAGTTTCAAACGCCCACAGATATCATTTTCCAGCTCCGCACCAATTCCCAGGTGGTGGAGGTAGATAAGGGCAAAGGTGCGATACCAACACAACTTGTTCTCCAGTAAGCATAACTTCCCGTTACCGCTGCTAGTATCAAATGACTAACGTCCCTGAACGGCTCGGTTCTGCAGGAATGCGGATCGATCACGCCACTACCAAGCAACGTGGGCCTACGTGCCGGCCAAGACACCTCGGTCTAGGACTAGTCTAGGTGCGCGGCATGCGACACTCCGAGATACTCTGGTTTGAGGGTCTTATGGTTAGCACCCAATCCTATCGTAACCTAGGCAGATCCTAAATAACTCCGAATACATGTAGGATACGAAAATGTAGGCTTATGGGAAATCACCCACTGGCGCGTTTCTCTCTCCTGGTTTATTTTGTCTCGGTACTTATCTTAGTTGGTCTTTGTGGTGTTATATTTGTCGGAATATACCATTGTGTTTGTTATCTTTGCGAGATCCGATTGCAGTTCGTACTTGTCATTCCATCCCATGCGTGCGTGGTGCAAACCCACGCGCTGCTCTTTGTGTTTCGCCTTGGTTCGTTACTTCGCACTCGCTCGGCCGAGTCGGCCGACCTTCCTGTATCCCCTCCTGGTCGTACCCACGTCCACGGATTCGTTATCGCATCACTTTGCGGATGGAGAGCATAAAACTTTGTACTATACAGTTCCTAGTTCTTTAGCTATAAAGCCCTCTGTCTTCCATAGGAATTTTAATCATCAGTCCATTGTTTCTTTGTCAGTGTGCACGCTCTACAATAATCATCTTCGCTTGTGCCTAGGGCTCCAACTGTTTAGTTTACGTTTACAGAGAAATCGTAAATAAACATAAACTGTAAATAAACCCATGTAAACAGTTTAAAACAGTTTATAAACCAAAAAAAATCCAAATTATATTCAGAACCACAAAAAATGACATCTACACCAAAAGAGCACTCAGGCCCACCTCATAAGACCCTCCAGCCATTCCTTGGTGCATATGGCCTCTGTGAGAGTCTTGGCCTTCAAAGTTGAGTGCTGGTCTGTGCAAAGATGATGAGACTTCAAGAATAGACGTTCAACTGACACCATTGCCCCAGGAATAGCCAGGAAGTCATGGGCCATCCATGTGATGACAGGAAATTTGTGTTGGTGAGTCTATTGGAGTCTATAATGAATTTTGAGCAATTTGTAACAGAAACATTTGAGAATACTTAAACCAAGACTTAAACTCTGAAATTTGTGGCAAATGCAGGCAAATGGATAAGGCCTGACAAAGTCACCAGCTGTCAGTCACCAGCTATCAGAGTTCCTAATTAATGCCAAAAAGTCTAATTGGCTTATAACACCATATGGGGCTATTGTGAGCCAATAGCATCCATCCTCTTTCCAAAACCTTTGTAAACTGTTTATAAACCTTTATGAAGTGTATACACAGTAAGCCATAAATAAACATAAATAGTAAACCCTATAAACCCTCATAAATGGTTTATAAATAGAAATAGTTGGAGCCCTACTTGTGCCTAGTGATGGGAAAGTTCGGTTCAGTTCGGTTCTTTGCCTCTTTTGGCCGAACCCCGAACCGGACTGTCGGTTCAGTTCAGGGGATTTGCCGAACCCCGAACCAGAACCTCGGTTCAGGTTCACATGGTTCAGTTCAGGTTCAGGGGGCTCCTGAACCCCGAACCAGACCATATCTTGAGGTTCTGAGTTCAGTTCAGGTTCAGAGAGGTCCAGAATGCCGAACCGAACCATTACATTGAGGATCATGCTTATGTAATCAAAAAAACTCGCAAAGTCACCATGTAGGTGTACTGCAAAAGACACATAATGTCCTTGTGGTAGAAATGAACAAATCCAATGTATTAGTTAGGGTGTATATGTGAAAACAAAGCTACGAAATCTCAGGGAAAGCTGGTTCCAAGTCTATATGGTATCAGGTATCAATAATCACTGTCATCGTCACTGTCTAAAGACTGTCTCATGGCCTCAAAGTGGAGTGCCGCCTGCGTGACTGCGGAAATGTGCCCATTCCTATAGGCACTCTTAAGTATCTGCAATCCTTCAAAGACCTCCATCAGCAACTTGCTTCGCCGTGAGCACCCAGTGATCCCTCCACTACTGAATGCACGCTCCGACTGGGTTGCTGACCCCTGAATTGCAAGGTAGTCCCGAGCGATCCGCCTCAAAGTTGGGTATCTAGTGTTACTCTGAATCAGTTAGACACACCGTGTAAGTGCTCCGAGAAGACACCAAACTCACCCCCCACCAAGCAAGAACATTGGTTGTATCCTCAACCCTGGAACTGAGGTACTGTTGGAGCTCATCCCGAGGGCTGACCTTCTCTTGCCGCTGGAACCCTTGAACAGCCTCACGAACATAGGAACCACCATAATAAGACAGTGGCCCTTGCGTGGACGCTGTGGAAGGTTTATCTATTGATATGTAGGTATCAGTACTACAGAAAACGGAATCAGTAGTAGAACATACCTGCACTGGGATTGTCCAAGCCATTAGTCTGTACTGTGGCCTGACTTGGAGTTGGCATGATATAATACTTGTCGAACTAGTTGCGTGGTCTCAGCATCTTGCACTGATTAATCAGAAAGAAACAATACATACCACTTCTTCGAGTTGCTTGATACCCGTGGCATACCACACACTGTCCCACCGGCGTTTGAAGTAGACGTCCTTGACACCAGGTGTGATGACTCACTGTCACTCGACAGGGAGGCACGACGGGGGATGCGGAAACCGGGGGTGGTGGAGAACTCGGAGCGGGGCACGGGACTACCGTGATGGTTACGACTTGGCTCTGCGGACGTGTACCTTGCTCGACGGCAAGGGAGTGGCGCTTAGTGGAGGATCGTGTCCTACAGCTGAAGGGGCACCAGTTCAGAGGAGAGGCAAGTGGAGGATGTCACAAAAGTGGACAGTCTGAGGGACTGTCCGATATATTGCGCTAGCTTATATACCCAGAGGGATGGTCTGTGCGTAAGTTTAGGGCAGGCTTAGGGCTGCCCATGGGTGCTGCGGAATACTGCGGAATGGAACATTCCAGAGACATCTAAGAATAGTGTCCAATGAGAAAACAGAGATAATGTCGTATGACTGCTCCGCAGTTGATGACGCCATATGACGTGACTGCTCCGCAGTCCAATCAGATAAATCCAAGGAATGGTACGACTCTCAGTCGTCAGGTGACTTGATAAATGATGGGAGATCACGTGACCGATCACGTGATCGTCGGAGTACAGAATTCAAACTCCGACTTCGGATTTCCCCTTTAGGAAGGTGATTACATAAGACTGGGCCGGCATGGACCGGTCTTAGATGCCTGAGTCACGACCCAAGTTTTATAGGTTCGTGACAGTATCCCCTTTTTAACGCCGTGCTGCACCGACAGCACTGGTTGACTTTGGATAAGGGGCACGGGGGTGGTCCTTGTGGAACTTCTGGACCAGGTCTCGGGAGTGCGTCATTCGGGATGAGGGGAGCCAGGAATTCTCGGAATCGGGGTATCCCTTCCACTTGATCAGATAAAGTATCCCTTTCTTGTTGGGTGATACTTTGGATTGCAGAACCGCTTCAACTTCATAGTGTTCGTCTTCTCCTTGGACGATCTCGGGAGGTGGTCGGGTGAAGTTCGGTCCGTGGATATCATTCTCATGATATGGAGAGATCAGGGAATTGTGGAAGACTGGATGGATGCGCCATGTCTTTGGGAGTTGGAGTTTACAGTTGACTCCCCAGGTGGTTAAGACTTTGAATGGACCATGGCGTCTTGGGGCGAGCTTGGGCTTGGGATGCGTGGTGTGGATGTTGGTTCCTTCCAACCAGACCAAGTCTCCAGACTTGAATTCTCGGGATGGGACTTGCGATTTGGAATTTCGCATGATTTCCGCCGCTACTTTTAGCGCTGCGGTGACCTCGGATCGGATTTGGTTCAGGGTTTTCAGCCGGTCTTCGGCTGCAGGGATGTTGGTCGTGAAGTGGATGGGGGGAATGAACTCGGGTTTGAACCCATACCACACTTCAAAGGGTGATTTCTTGGTGGCACTATGTTGCCGAACATTGTGCGCGAATTCCATGAATGGGATCAACTCTGCCCAATTATCTGCTTGGAAGTTGCAGAAAACGCGAAGGTATTGCTCGAGCTCTTGATTGACTCGCTCGGTCTCTCCATCTGTCTGTGGATGGAATGCAGTTGACATGGTGGACTTGACTCCAAGTTTGCTCCAAACTTCTTGCATCACTTTAGATGCAAACTGGGGTCCTCTGTCCGAAATCACTTGTCGGGGTAGTCCGGTTCTTCGCCAGACATTTTCCAGGTATAACTTGGCAGTTTCATCAGCCGTAATAGTCTTGTTGCAGGGAGCGATGACCGTCGCTTTACTGAGGCGATCTACGACCACGAATAAAGTGTCGTAACCGAGGGACACGGGGAGATCGGTGATGAAGTCCATGGTGATGATTCCCCACACATCTGTGGGAATCGGATTGGGTTGCAGGGGTACTTGGGTTCGGGGTTTGATCTTCGTCGATTGGCAGATAGCGCATCCGTCGACGTAACTCTTGACGAAGGTGGACATTCCAGGCCACCAGAAGTCTCGGGATACCAGCTCATAGGTTTTCCATCTTCCTGGATGTCCTATGGCGATGTGGTCGTGGTATTGCTTAACGATATCTCTTCGTAGATGATCGTTCTTGGGAACGTAGACTTGTCCTCGGAATAAGATGACTCCATCTTCTAGGTTCCACTCTTCCAATCCTTTGGTGAGTGAACGGGGGCCGCTCTTCAAGAGGGTTTCCAACGCCATACTGACTTCTCTGTCATATGTCTGCGTGTCTCGGATTCGTTGTTGCAGGGTGGTGTCTCCTAACACCGTGATTGCTGTTCTTTGTACAGCGTTGACCTGAAAATATTTCGTATCCAGGAGCACTCGCTTTTCATCTTCATCCGCTATCCCCTTTTTATGATCTGGACGCCTGGACAGAGCATCAGATTTGTTCTGACTGCCCGGCTTGTGGATGATGATGAACTGGAACTGGGACAGAAACAGCGCCCATCGGGCCTGTCGGCGAGAAAGTTTTTGCTTCTTCATAAAGTAAGCCAGGTTGCCGTGGTCGGACCACACCTCTGTGGTATCACTACGTCCCTTGAGGTAGTGTCGGAATGCATGGAAAGCATGGATGATTGCAAGGAGTTCCTTGTCGCAAATCTCGTAGTTTCGTTCGGCGGGGAGGAGAGATTTCGACAGAAAGGCAACGGGATGCCATCGTTCCAAGGCATCGGGTTGCTCCAGAATAGCCCCAGTAGCAAAGTCACTGGCATCAGTGATGAGTCAGAATGGCTTGGAATGGTCAGGAAGGGCTAAAACAGGGGCCTGTGTGAAGGCTTGGATCAGGGTGTGGAAAGCGCTTTCCGCCGCGGTATCCCAAGAAAAGAGCACATCTTTCTTGGTGAGGTCGAAGAGTGGTCGGGCGACGGTGGAGTAGTCCTTGATGAACCGTCGGTAGAAGTTACAGAAGCCCAAAAACGCTTGGACATGTTTGACAGTGCGTGGGACCGGCCACTCTGTAATACCAGCCACCTTGGCTGGGTCCATGGAAACTTGGCCATTGGAAATCACGATTCCAAGGTATTCGACGGAGGTCTGAGCAAATACGCATTTCTCAGGTTTGAGGTAGAGGTCGTGTCGCTCCAGGATTTGGAGGACCTCGTGGGTCAACGCAGTAAGGGAGGCGAGATCTTCCGTGAAGATGAGGATGTCATCGAGGTAGACCACAACGTGTCCACCATCGATCAGGGGCTTGAAAATGAAGTTCATGAACGCTTGGAACGTTGCTGGTGCGTTGCAGAGACCGAATGGCATTACGGTCGGCTCGAAAAGGCCGTGGGAGGTCTTGAAAGCGGCCTTGTATTCGTCGCCCGGACGAATCCGGATATTGTTGTACCCCCAACGAATATCCAACTTGGTGAAATAACGCGCGCCGTGAAGCTTGTCGATCAATTCGGGAATGAGGGGAAGAGGCGCTGCGTTCTTGACAGTAATTTCGTTCAGAGCCCGGTAATCTTGAACTGGGCGGAGCTTTCCGTCCTTCTTGTCAACGAAGAAGAAGGGGCTGGCCATGGGGGACTTGGAAGGGCGGATGTATCCTTTCCGCAGGGATTCAGAGATGTACTCCTTGAGTGCATCGGCCTCTTTAGGCGTCAGGCGGTAGATGGAGCAGTTCTTCATACTCGCTCCAGGTTTCAGATCAATCGCATGATCCCAGGGTTTGTGCGCAGGCAAGCGGTGGGACGCTTCCTCGCTGAAGACTCGGGTGTAACATTGGAAGTGACTCGGGATGTGGTCCGTGGAAGGTTTAGGGGCGGTCTTCGCCGCTAACCGGGTACTTGTGGTGATTTTTGCTCGGATGGCCAAGTGGTCGTACTTGGGGGAACTGTGCCTCCACAGGAAAGGCTCGATAGCCTCTTGAAAGAACGCGCGTTCTACAGGTTCTACTGCGTCAGTAGTCGGGTTTAAAGCATCTTGAGCTTGTTCAGGTCCTAGCGCTAGGATATCTCGGAAAGGGACTCGGGAAGGAGCGGCGTCGTTAGCTGGGACTCGGGATGGAACTGCTTCACTAGCAGGGACTCGGGATGGAACTGCTTCACTAGCAGGGACTCGGGACGGAACTGCTTCACTAGCAGAGACTCGGGATGGAGTGGCATCATTAGCCGTTTCAGGTTCTAACTCTAGAATGTTGATCGTGGTGTCTCGGGTTTGGGGTACTCGGGAAGAAAGGACTACGGTCTTCGTAGACAAGGTGCAACTGCTTGGGCACCGCGTGAAGGCGAGCTGGGGTCTTGACCAGTCGATCTCTGGATTATGGGCCTGGAGCCAATCCGTTCCTAGGATTATGTCGTGCTCCCCCAACGTTGTGACGTAGAATTCCACGACCTCGTCGTGATAGGCGTTCTCTGCCGTCCGGATCCTTAACTTCTGGATCGTCGTATGCTTGACTGAGCCTGTCTTGTTGGGCGAACCATCCACGTTCCTAACTGGCAACGGATGTACTAGGGTATGAAGGGTCAAGCCGTTTGCACGCGCAAACCCATCATCCACGATGATGCCCTCCGCGCCACTGTCCAACAGGGCGCGGGCACTGATTTCTCTGCCAGATCTCTTTCCTACTAGTGTCACCCTGAGAACAATAGAAGGAGCTCTCCTATTTCGTATTGTCTTGACTGGTACAGGCTTGGCTCCGAGCGTCTCTAGTAGTGAAATGCCGCTAACAGCGCAACTGGCTATCAATCTTCCAACCAACAGTGCTATGGTGGAAGGACCTAAAAATCCTCTATAGGTGCAGACCGCGGACGCACGTCCGGGGAGTACGGGAGTATCTCTCGATACATGGCGCCAACCAGCGCCGGATGATCAGAAGGTGCTTCCTCTTGATCCTGGTCTTCATCAACAAAAATGCCTCGCGTTCTAGCATTGTTGGAAGGTCGGCCACCTCTGGCCCTCATGCTTTGCGTCTTTAGCTTGCATTCTTGGAGGATGTGGCCTGGGCTACCACAGTATAGGCACAACTTGTTTTGGAAACGCCGGTTTCTCTCTTCCTTGGATAGTTTGCCTTGGGATTTCTCGGGGCGGGATGAAGAAGCGTTGATGGTAACGCTATCGTCTTCGGTCAGGACAGCTCGTCCGAAAGCAGATCTTCCTGCTGTGCGCGAAGGGGGATTTCTCGGGATGGAATCGGCGTATAACTTCCATACGCGGTCGAACTCTCTGGCTTTGTCTACCAGACCTTCGAGTGTTGTCGGGAGAGGGGATAAGCCCAATAGCTTCATGTGTAGGGCTGTCGGGATTGCCTTCCTAAAGGCATGCATCTGGGTTTGCTCGTTCGCACCACTCCTTGTGGCGTGCGTGGACCACTCTTGGTACCATTCATTGAAGGGTCAGGCACCCATCTTTAGGGTGTACATTTGATTCATGGCCTCCAAGGCCGTATGCGCCGGAATAAAATGTTTGTCAAAGTCGGATTTGAACGTAACCCACGTTCCGAAGGAGACAGCTGCACCCGCAGCTGGGTTCAAGGCTTTGCGTTGCCTATCCTGGGCCCACTCGCCCGCAGAAGTGCCTGCCTTAAAGTAAGACAAGGCCGCAGAGATTTTCTTCTCATCGGTGTCGTAAACCGATGCATTGAGATGGAAATAGCTAGCCAGGCTATTCCAGAACGCTTCCGCTTTGCTGGGCTTTCCATCAAAGGGTTCAGGTGCTGCACCAAGGATCTTTCCTGGAGGGTTTGCAGCCATGGGATTTATCACGGGGGGAATCACAGGAGGTGAAGGGGGTCTGGGGGGTCTCGGAGGGGAAGGCGAAGGAAGTCTTGGAAGACGGGGTGCTCGGGACGAAGGCGATCGGGATCGTGGGGGAACCGTTGCTCTGTGCGTTAGAGGTGGGGACGGTAGTCTCGGAGGGGAAGTTCTCGGAGGGGAGTTTATCGAAGTAGTTGCCACGTGACGATGGAGTCGGCTGGGACCGGGGGCACTTGGAAGTGGACCGGGGGATACACGAGGGGAAGACGGTTGAGACGTCACTTGGGATACGAGACCAGTAAGTCTTTTAGTGGTGTCGTCTAGGATTCGCGAAACTTGCTCTTGTTCGCTATCGGAATCCGGGGCATTTGTGGGGCTGCGAGGAGTTAACGACTGCTTGCTCTCTGATTGCTCTTCAGAGTCTGAAAACCGAACCGCTCGGTTGTTTCCGTAAACCCAACACTCTTGGGTAAAGGACCAGGAAATCCGCTTCTTCTTGAAGGATCCGCAAAGGATAGCCCAATCTAGCTTTCAAACCTTTCGGATGTTGGGAAAGACTTCTTCAAAGTCTTGGACTGTGAGACGCTTCTGGGTAACGATGTGTACCCACGGGAAATGGCCGTCGGGACTGGTGACGGGCTGCTTGTTGAAAGTGGCGTAGATGAGGTTGTCGACGAGGGAATAGTATGGCTTTGTGATGTACAGGGGAATACGATTTTCTTCGTCGGAGGTGAGGTCTCTTTTCTCACTCATTCACTGGGGGTTGCGGTATAACAGGGAGACTCTCCAGTTTTCTTCCCTCCACGGGTAGAAGATCTGGTACGCGGGGCGGAGGATCGCTCGATCGGGTTGATTCGGTCTTTGCTGACGGCGAATCCAATGGTATTCCTCGTAAATACCGAAATGGGTCAGGGTAGTCTTACTTCTCCACAAGAAGTTTTGGAAGTTCAACGGGCTTGAGGTAATGTCCCGTGCTCGGGTAAGGGGTGACGATAAGAGAAGGGTCTCTTGGGGGTACTGATCGTATTGGAGACGACAGTGATGCTTGAAGACGTCAAGCTCTTGGGGGGTCCTCGTAGGTAGCTGCTCGGAAACAAAGATGGCTTCAGGAAGATGGCAATGAAGGTCTCGGGATTGGGTTTCTAGGAATTGAGCCTCGTCGCTACTCGTCGAATGTTGCCTCGCAACTGGATTACTCGGGAGAGTCGGATTGCTTGGTCCGGCTTGGTAGATGCTAGGGTAGACCGGTTCGCTTGGTCTAGCTTGATTGATCCTTGGGATGTCCGGATTAGGAACTATTGGAATAGTTTCACGAGGGGGGTGTCGGGATCCCGTAGGTCTTCTCGGGATTACTGGGGAGTTGTCGTGGGAAGAAATATGGGAATTTCTTGACTGGAAACGACGGTGGGGTTGTCTTGTACGGGATGAAGCCAGGGTAATAGCCCAATTCGTTATGGGTTCCAGGATGTCAATTTTACACTCGTAAAATGCTCGGGATATTTGCGACTTAGTACTTTTGCTCAAAAGTACACTGCGACAAATTACTTCTACTCTCTATAGGGTAGATAGTTAAGTCCAGGGGACCACAGTACTACTCCTTCTGGGGTAGGGGGAGTCTCAGGTCTATAACCACAGATGCAAGCTTCTTGATTGCACCAGCAAGGCCCTGAGGCGCGGTGTTCTTCCCAACCGGCGTTACTTGAAACGTCGCTGGTTAACGCTGTGTCTGGACTACTCGGGGGGAGGGAAAGGCGGGCTAGTAGGCTGGGAGGATTGTTCTCGGTTCGTCCTACTAGGAGCTCTACAAGCTCGGGATCGTTGGGGTCCGTGGGAGGGTCGTGGAAGACGCGGGGGTTGACCAAACTCTGGTCCGGATTTGTCAGGGTCGTTTCCCAAGTACCGCTACTCCAGGAATACGTAAGCTCGGTTCCTTCAGTAATAACCAAGCGGGGCGGGCCTTCTCTGTTCACTACACGGACTTCGCAGAAGGATAACTGGATCTCTTCGTAAGAGAGGCGGAACCGATCAATATATCGGTGCGGGTTTCCGAACTGGAGTTGTCGGATGAGGTAGTCGCGGCGAGGGGGAATATAATTGAACCAAAGATAGTCGCTCTTTGTCCAAAGGAGGAGTTGGTCGGTGATGATGTCAGAGAGGTGCGAGAACAGGAGTTGGTCGTTACAGGCGTCGACAACACCTGAGAGGTCGTTAACCAGGTCGTTGTAGCTGTCTCGACCGATGAGCTCTCCAAATTCGAAGAGGTAGACAAGACTCTTGAGCACCAAGGGGGGATCCGTCCAGCAGTCTATGCGGGAGTCCTCGGAGAGGTTGCTAAGGGAAGTCGAAGGGTAGTACCAACGGACTTGTCGGTCTCTGTGGGTATTGAAGTTTGCACGAGCTCTCGCAACGTGTTGTTCTTCGGTTAATGCGCGAAGGGGGATAGGAGGCACTTGAATCACTCGATTCACAGTCCGTTAATCAAAGGCAAAAGGAATACTCACTAGTTGCGTTGATTTGAACCACTCGATTCAAAGGGTCAAGGCAACAAATCTATACCACTAATACTTTATAGTGGCTGGGAATCCGGCGCAATAAGAACAAAGTCAAAGGGATCGGCCGGAAGTCGAGGAGTAAGACAAGAGGAAAGGAGAGAAGGATTGGACCGTATAATATCCTCGAAGAAATAGCCCTGATAGTGGGCAAACACCTGTCCGTCGAAAGTAAAGCGAAGATGTCCGTAAGTAGTAACAACACGACCGTCCAAAAAGTCGTGAATCTCCAATGTTACCAGTGAATCGATATAACCCGCTCGGATTATATTGCTGAGGGGGGCGAAGGCTTCCCTGAGTCCTTCTCTGAAATCGTACCTCACGCTTCCAAGCGGGAGGTCAACACAAGGGAGGTCGAAGATGGCCTTCGAGCAGACGTAGAGGGCGGGGAAGTCGGGGTGAAGGATGGGGTCGATGAGGCGGGGGCGGATGGTGTAGACGTGAGGAGGCGGGATACGGAAGGGGGTGACGGAGGGAAAAACGGGGGAATGCCGAACAAGGTCAGTGAGGAGGGGGATGCGACGGTAATGAGCTCGGATACTCTCCGAGGCGGGGCGCCAAGACTCTCCTTCCGGAGTGTAGAGGGCGGTGTACTGGTGAGGGTGGTCCTCCGGGCTATTCAAGCACGAAGGGGGGCGGAAGAGGGGAACGGCGGGGGCAAGGTTCTCTTGCTCGGCAGGGGGGGCAAGAGGGGACTGGTCGGCTACACGTTCGTAGTCGATGGGGGAGTCGGGAGTCGGGACACGAGGGGGGACAGATGCACGAGAGGGGACGCGAGGGGGGGCGCTGACAGGGCACGACAAAGGGGCGGGCTCGGAGGGGGGGTCCGGATAGACGAGCTCCGGAGAGGCAGGACGCGGGGCGGAACGGACAGCTACTTGCGTCCGGATATCAAACTCCTCCTCGTACTCAAGAGGAGTGGCAGGGCGGGGGGGTGGCGGGGAGAGTGATGGGCGATGGAAGCCCGGACAGGGGTTCACCGTAGATGTCGGTGAGGGTGTACTTGTACTGAGTACCCGAGGATCCTTGTACAAACTCTTCTTGTACGAAGGCGGAAGGGGACGCGAGGGGAGTGAGGGGCGACGGAAGACGGGGGGGCGGACTTGGGAGTCGGAGGGGAGCAGGGGACGAGCGGAGATGAGAGAGACGAGAGGGACCACGGTACTGGTCGTTGTCCTCGTAATACGAGGCAGAATCTCTGTCCCACTGACCAAACTGCGAGAAGTCGTAGTCGTAGTCAGACACTGGGAACACCAAGGTACACGTCCGCAGAGCCAAGTCGTAACCATCACGGTAGTCCCGTGCCCCGCTCCGAGTTCTCCACCACCCCCGGTTTCCGCATCCCCCGTCGTGCCTCCCTGTCGAGTGACAGTGAGTCATCACACTTGGACAGTCTAACCCAATTAGACCTGACCCCGGCTCGACGGCAAGGGAGTGGTGCTTAGTGGAGGATCGTGTCCTACAGCTGAAGGGGCACCGGTTCAGAGGAGAGGCAAGTGGAGGATGTCACAAAAGTGGACAGTCTGAGGGACTGTCCGATATATTGCGCTAACTTATATACCCAGAGGGATGGTCTGTGCGTAAGTTTAGGGCAGGCTTAGGGCCGCCCACGGGTGCTGCGGAATACTGCGGAATGGAACATTCCAGAGACATCTAAGAATAGTGTCCAATGAGAAAACAGAGATAATGTCGTATGACTGCTCCGCAGTTGATGACGCCATATGACGTGACTGCTCCGCAGTCCAATCAGATAAATCCAAGGAATGGTACGACTCTCAGTCGTCAGGTGACTTGATAAATGATGGGAGATCACGTGACCGATCACGTGATCGTCGGAGTACAGAATTCAAACTCCGACTTCGGATTTCCCCTTTAGGAAGGTGATTACATAAGACTGGGCCGGCATGGACCGGTCTTAGATGCCTGAGTCACGACCCAAGTTTTATAGGTTCGTGACACCAGGGTTGAGAACTGTCACCAAGAAGTCAGCCAAAACAGCCTGAATGATGGAGTGTGACACCCTACCAAGGCAGATGAAGTATGCCGAAGATGTACTATTGACACGACCATACCACTTCTTAAGGCTCTTGACACCACTGTCAAGCGCGTCCTTGAGTTCTTCGTGTTGAGGTTTCGTGGCCATCAATTCCCAGCACTTGATAAGGAACTCAAAGCTAGAAACAATACGCCAGACGGTGGGGGAGTGAACATTTGAAAAGGTCTGCTGGAGGTTCGACGGCTCCTAAGCAAACCCAAGTAAGCATTCAAATACAATAAGTTAAAACCAAAGAAACTTACCCTCAACGCTGATACGACTGCGCTCTCCCTGCCTGGCGAAATCGCGCTTTTTGCAGTTTCTAGCAGTACCCTACGCTTCTGCGCTCACCCGCGCACTCAGCTGCACTCACCCACGCGCTCAGCCGCGCTTGCCTGCGCTCGCCCGTGCGCTCAGCCACACCCTGCCGCGCTCTGCCCATGCTCTTGCGCGCTTTCTAAGCGCCGCGTTCCCGCGCTCTAGGCTGCACTCGCTCACGCCTTCTCACGCTCTCCTGCGCTCTTGCGCGCTTTCTAAGCGCTGCGTTCTCACACACTTCGCCGCGTTCCTGCACACTTGCGCGCTTTGCCGCGCTCTCTGAGCGCTCGGTCTCCCACTTTCCCCTGTTTATATAATGCACCCCATTACCTAGCTTACTTTCCTTAGTATATAGCTCATGTATTTACAACCTTACACACCAGATTTCTAATAGTAGACTTCTCCCCTCGGACTTTTGAGCTCAGTAAGGCTCATACTTTGTATTCCCTAGCGCGCCGCACTCGCGCGCGGCCTTAGCAACTCCAGCGCGACGCGTTCCCGACTAGAGCGGCCACCCATACCAAGATTTGCGCCGCGCCGAAGCGTGCGCGACCGTTTCCGACCACTTGCGACCGCTCAGCTCCGTTCCCCCTTCCCAACCTCGCCGCACTTGCGCGCGGCCTTCACCCTTCAACACCAACGCGCGCGCAACTGCCGCAGACCCGCATATAAAGTTTCGCGCCGCGCCGACGCGTGCGCGACTGTTTGCGACCACTCGCGATCGACCGACCTCGCTCCCCTTCCCAACCTTGCCGCACTCGTGCGCGGCACTATTCCTTCAACAGCGACGCGTTTGCGACCGCCGCGAACCTATATACGACGCCTCGCGCCCCGCGGAGGCCTGCACGACCACTTGCAACGCTTCACACCCCCAAATCCTGCGCAACCTTAGACTGTTTCCTAACACTTAGGGACAGTTTAGTGTATCAACGCGTCCTTCATACTTGTAAGCCGTTCCCAATCTCTCCAAGTCAGCTGGAAATCAGCATAGCAACAATGGTTGGATAGACGGGGAACATGTTCGCTTTCGTCCGCAAGAAGGATGAATTGGTTAATTGCCTATGAAGTAGCGTAAACAGTTTGTACTCCGCACTGGTAGACAGTTCAGACGCACCACTTTGAGGTTGAGAAAACGATCTAGGAACTTGTAGAGCGATCCCCATCGGGTATGAGCCTATAAAACAAGTTCAAGTTGCGGGGCCGACACTTGGATGCACAAGCGGTGAAAGAACACTTTTGCCTGGGGCGACATACGAATCTGTAGAGCACAGTAGTCTACAAAGGATTCCCAGAGGCATAGGAAAGGACCCACCTGCTTGGCTAATGCATGCGCTTTTCCAAGCGGATCACCGGAGTCGACCACTTCATCATCCGAGTCTGCTTTGTCATCGGGTTTGTCGTCTTTCTTGGTGGTGGAAATAAAACTTGGGGCAGCGTTTTGCACGAAATACTTTGCCGCAAGGTGTAGAGAATGTTCCATACACCTAAGTTTCACATTAGAAGGAAGGAATATCATCGACGCACGGCACTTACAGCATGTCGTGTTCCATAGCAGTCCATCCAACTTCTGTGTCGGCGAGCTTGTCCTGGAGCACGCGGATAGTCGTGCGATTCACGGCTGCCCCATCGCTAGTAAACCAACCAACCTGCGGACAAACAATAGCTCAGTAAAACAAAAAAAAAAATGGAAGAAAATGGAATAGCGCACCTTGCCATGAAGCGCATACCGACCCAACGTGGAGTGCAATATTTCTCCTATATTCTTACCTGTGTGTCGCCCCTCAATCCCCTGGAATATAAGTTGCTCGGACTTCAACTCCCATGCGTTTGGGTTATTGGCAGGCGTGTCGACATAGTGAGCAGTAAGAGATATATATGGGTCACCAGGCTTTGAAGTCCACGTGCCGAAAGTAAACGAGACCTTGGAAGGAAGGTTCTTCATTTTCTTGTGAACCCTTTCCTCTGCGATGTGTGCACGCCAAAGTACCTCAGCACGGAGTGTGTGGCGGTGTGGAATGTCTTTCTCAGCAAGCGTTGGTCGGCAGTACATGAGGAGGCGGCGAAAACTGCCCTGTTCTATCAAACGGAAGGCCTGAAGGTTCAACGAATGGTTAAAATGATTCACATAAAATGATACGCTGTCTCACGAACCTCATCTTCGCAAACGACAAGCTCGATAATGTAATCGAGCAGTCCTGCGTTTGTAAACGGGGGTGACTTCGGCACAAGAGTAACAACAGCCTCCAGACTGGTTTGCGTGCTGCTGCGCGAATGTGCATTGATCAGTATGGAGCAACACACCGACTCGGATAAGAAGCGAATGCTTACCCATCCCGACTGGCATCGTTTGGTGAACGGAAAAGGGCACGTTGATGAGGCTTGATACCGAGCGCCTTGCAGCGTTTGCGGTACAGATCAGCGTGATGTCTGAAAAAAAAATTAGAATATCGCAAATTAATCAAAGCCATGTCTTACCTAGCGATGTGCGTGCGCAGTGTACTTGTGCTTCCCGTTAAAAAACACGCCTTTCGTTTGACCGAGGTGCTCTCCCTTCATGTGTCCAGTTAGCGAACTAATAAAACTAGATAACAAAATGAAAGTACGTACAGACAAACTTTGCACCAATGGCCATCCAGAGTCTTGCCTGTATCTGGGTGCTTGTACTCCTGGTCTCGACGGAAGATGAGGCGTATGTCGGCTGTACGATCTACTCGGGTTCGGAGGTTGATAGCCTGAGAAGTCGTTGAGAACGCCGTACAAATGATGAGAGCAGGACCCACCTGGTTGTCTGCGGCAGCCATCGCCATAATGGAATTGTAGTTGTCATTGTCAGGCTCTGTGGTAGCACCATCACCCACGTCACTGTGATCGGCGACATCATCATCCACATCAGTGTCGACGACCTTGCGTGAGACGCGACGATTGGCGACGTCGGGGGCATTCGGGGCCTTGCGTTTGGCATTCAGATGTGTGCTGACAGAGCCGCTTGAAGCCGCTTCGAGAGCACGCTTTGATGGGCGAGGGACACGGTTGGTCCAGCGTATACCAGCAACCAGTGTGGCTTGTGCACATGGTCCAGAGGAAAGCGGACGTGAGCAGTCAGAATGACCACCAGAGTCACCTGAAGGTGCCAGTGGGAATGGAATGGACTCGTCTGCATCATAAGTCCAGATGATCTCAGATGCGTCCTTCAGGGTGCCGTCAGCGCAGACAGCATGGCCATGGTTGGCTGCACTCGAAGAGAAAGACATTGTACGACTGTGAGAAGCTCAGTGGGGTGAGGGTTTTCGAGAGAGAAGGGACTCACTTTATACATATTTTTCGGCCTGAGCATCAGTAGTCCCAAAGGAAGGGAACGGGCCATTACAGAACATGCTACTACCCTAGCCAGGCTAGCCTAGTTGCTAGTAGTAGTACTCTGAATGCACTACTTTAGTCAACTCAGGCATACGATTGACGGATGAGGCGACTACTAACTCACTGAGGACAAGATCGGGAGTCCTGACCCTGAGGAGAACTGAGAAGGAGTGATTCACGACCAATAAAAGAGGCAGAAAAAGAGTCAGAACTAGGGTGAGATGGCCTTGAAGTTGAAGGGGTTGCATATTGAGGAGTGTTGGGACCAGGACGGACACGAACGCACACTCGGAAGAGCTAGAAATTGACTTGGAAAAACACACACATAGCGAAGTCGCAGCGTGGCAACACCAACTTGAACGCCACCGACACAAAATCCCATGCTAGGGGTTTCATTTCAGCCTAACACTTCGAATTCCACATAGCCTAGCAGTCAAACTATAATAGTACCATGTCATTTTAGCTCCAGTAATTATATTTTGAGACCTCTCAAATATTTGCGTTCAAACGCGTTCAAACGTGTTCTCAAGAGTTCGGGACTCTGCTGAACTGTGACCGTAACCATTGGTCCGGTTCAAGACAAATAGCCGAACCGGACCCTCAATTGGCATCCGGGCCGGTCCGGTTCGGGTTCAGACCGAAGTTCAGAACCGGACCTTCCCATCACTACAAGTTGTGCCGATATCGCCCCGGCTCGCGCACATCTTCATTCGCTTTATTCGCTGCCTAATATATATATAATATTCAGACAGACAGACGGTAGGAAGAAAGAAAACAGTACATAAACTCGAGTCCAAGAAAGGCACCGTGCAGGCAAACGCAGGGCAAACGTGTGTTTGGTAAAGTTCGTTAGGGGACTGGTACTCGATCGGGAGATGCCAGTGTCACCTGAATGGCAGATGAATTATCACCTCTTGAAGACCATACATACAGTATCTCGATGTCAACTCAGGACGATGCTGGCTGTCAAAGTTCTCATGCCTCCATTTTTTTTTTTTTTTTTTTTTTTTTGAAAAATTTCTATTCCGGAGCAGTACAAAGTACAAAGCCGGTCTTCGGTCGTAGTTACGAGAGAAAGTGGATGAGGGTAGACACGTATAGAACGCATGCGCCAGGCGAAAGGTAAATAGGCTGAGAAAATTAACTCAGACTAGAGGGGCACCTACGCAGAGGAAGCCAAACAAAGACACGATTGGTGCATAAATTTCACAGGTAAAGGGTAGTGAACATGCGCAAAGACGGCCCGGGAATGATCCGTCCAGGACACCGTCAGGGCCTGTTTAAACAGTGGGTTGGTGGGGAGTTGATCGGGCTGACTGCAATCATCCAGGGTCGAACGGTGCCGATAAGGGCCCCGTCTCAGGTCTTGAGGCTGCTCCGGTCTTCTGCAAGAACACCAAGAAGTTGTAGGGGTCGTAGAACTCCCCTCCAGTGAAAAGGTCGGTAGGCGCCGTGTATTCGACGCACAGTTGGGTGATGTATTGCTCCCTCGCGTGGTCATAGCGCGGGCATTCATAAATGAGATGGAGAAAAGATCGGTCCGGGTAGCCACACGGGCAGGCTGACGCTTCCGGGGGGAGGTCCGGTCGATGTCTCTTGGCGTAATCCGACGTGAAGGAGTGCAGCGTGGCGAGTTGTAGTGCAGTGCAGTGCGTCCTCCTTGTGATGGGGATGTAGTCGAGGTCGGGTTTTCGTGGGGGAATGGCGGCCTTCCAGATGGGGTGATTGCGTCCATCTGGGGGTTGGTCAAGGTCTATAGCATGGCCGTAAATGCCATATTGGGTGTCAGGTGGTCGGTATGATGGGTGCGACGGGTTAAATTGGCCGAGCCAGTCCTGACACCACGATCGGAAAGCGTGAGCGCGTGCCGCTTTTTTGACGTGTGCAGCGGACTGTACGCTCTTCAGGGTGGAGGGGGGGGTGTTCGTGCATTGAGACAGAGCAGCTTGCCTGGCAAGGAGATCTGCGGGCCTTTTCGCGTCCTCTTTGGCCCATACCAGCCTGATGGCGGTATCCCTCTGGTGAGAAAAGAAGTCGGTGAGCGAGTGATGCCAGCGGAGATGGTCCGTCTGGTTGACCAGAGATCGAATATTAAAAACCCGCTGGAGCGTAGCCTTGTCCGAACAAAGAAAGTAAATGTAGGAAAGGGGCGCATGCGTGAACTCAGCTGCAATAAACTCGGCCGCCTTTGAAAGGCTGAAGAGGAGGACGTCTGTGCGTTCGACTCCTTCGCCGAGCGTCCACGCCTTTGTGCGTGGCTCCACCTCTCCCTGCCAATACGAGATGGCTGCGCCGCCCACCATTTTGTCGTCGAAACGGTTCTTGTTAGAGACCGTTCCGCACACCCGGATTATCAGCGTACTCCGCCCCATCTCGGGGCCGTATAGGCCTTTGACGTAGCGTTTCCGAGATCGGGAGTCCGGGAACTCCTTGATGTAGCGGTATGACACCTCGCTACGCTAAGCTCAAGTGAGAGTTTAATGTGAACTGTCTGGCCTTCAGAACTCAAGCCTAGCGCGGAGATAAATCACGCGCCGAACCTGAAGTCAACGTGGAGCGTGCTAGTACACAAGGAAGCCCTTATACAGGGGTTCAGTACGCGGTGTCACACGGTGTCAGGCTGAGTGGAGAACCAAGAGGACAAGTTAGATTGAGAGAGTAAGGGAATACAGGAAGATACGCACCTGAGTGGAGAACCAAGAGGACAAGTTGGTTCCACTCAGGACGCTACAGGAGGGTTTATATACACTACTGATGCTGACTTTGAATTGAGTCTGAACACTATTACTAAGTGTATAGTAAGACTCCGTGACTCAGAGGATGACGCGTCGTGTCTAATAATAGCGCTATCTATTGTGCTGACTGATGCACTTGTCATAGCTGCTGACGCGTCTCCTTATCTGCTGAGTAAAACCTAATACAGCGAGTAAGCGTAAACTACTAAGCGTAATCTAGAACATTCTAGAGTCTTCCATCCTTATCTACCAATCATGAGAGTCCGTACATAAAAGGGAATGTGACCGGATTAGGTTGTCCTGTTAAGGATGCAACTGTCCCAGGGTCACGTGCTTGAGGGTGCACATGGTGGCATCATGTGACTTACAAAGTCTCGTACTTTGGCCCTTTATATCTTCGCTCTATAAATCCGTAAAAATACAGAAAAATAGGGAAAATAATACGCGTCCATGACATCACCCCCCTTCTTAAGGGTCGACGTCCGCGTTGGCCTCTGTGTACATGAGAGACGCTTGCCAAGGCAAGGACGCGTAGATGAGAGCTGCTATTTTTCTAGGTGCCCCCGGATTCAAGGAGTGGAAGTCCTTTACTTTTTCCGAGGCGTGGGCTAGGTTTTTAGCTGGCTCCCAAGTGTCCTCACCCTTCGCCATAGCCTGTCCAGCGAACTAGGTATTTAAGAGTACGACCGAAGAGTTTTGAATCTCTTATGTGGTCAACTTCGTACTCTTCTTCTCCCTTCGACTGTAACAGGGTCTGGTGGCTGGTGGCGTAAGCCCGTTAACTTCGTTTCCTTTATAAGGGGAGAGGCGGTCTACATGAAATACATCATGGATCCGTAATGCAGGGGGTAGGGCAAGCTTGTAGTCGACATCACTTCTAACTTCAGTGACTTCAAATGGGCCTAACTGTTTAGGGCCTAATTTGGACGACTGCTGATGTATCTTTATCTGCTTAGCTTGCAACCAGACTTTATCCCCGACGTTGAAGACGTATGGTTTGTGTCTTTGCTCAACGTCCGTTTGCATTCGCCGTTTACTTTGGCGTAGAGCTGCCTCTGCATCCTTTCTTGAGGAAACTAAGTGTTGGAGACGTTTATCGAGTACTGGGATACCAGTAGGCCTTCCAGCAGGAATTGTGAAGTCCGGCGTATAGCCGTATAGTAGCTCAAAGGGAGTGTGTCCCGTTGCTGAGTTGAGTCCTACTATTGACTACAAATTCTGCTGTAGGGAGCAGGTCTGCCCAATCATCCTGCCTCTTACTAATGAACAAGCGCAAGTAGACTTCTACTTCTTGGTTTTTGCGCTCTACCTGTCCATTAGCTTGAGGGTGATAGGCTGTGGTGAGACCTGCGTCTATCCCAAGTCGCTTGTAAAGTGCCCGCATGCTCCTTGCAGCGAATTGGGGTCCCCTATCACTTATGATTTTCTTAGGGATCCCATGCAAGGGGAAGACTTGTTCGAAGTAGATGGATGCAACCCCATCAGCCGTATTTGGGACGTCACTGGAAATAGATGGATCTGCTTTGTATAGTGATCCACTATGTTAAGGATCATATCCTTTCCACGTGACATGGGCAGTGGACCGATTAGATCGATTCCGACTATCTGCCATGGTCCCTCTGGTACTTCTTGCGGCTGGATAAGTGCTTTGGGGTGTAGATCTTTGCGATAGCGTTGGCATCGATCACATCCTTCTACGTACGAACTTATGAAGCCTGCCATGCGCTGGCCACCAATAGTAGCGACTGACTAACTCGATAGTGCCATTTTTACCAGGGTGCCCCGTAGTGGTGGTGTCGTGGCATGACTTAACCACGTCTCTACGCAGGGCCCGATCGTTGGGAACATACAGTTTCCCTCGATGGTAAACTAGGCCGTCATCTTCCTCCCACATCGCAACTCCGTCTGTAAGAGCCTTAGGAGCGGTCTTTGATAGACTTTTAAGACCCTCTATGACTTCAGGCTTCTTTAATAGACGCGAGTCTGATGCGATTTCCCAGGGAGTCCACTTCTGGGCGGAAGTGTGCTTGAACAGCAGAGAGGAAATGCTTAGGTTTTAAAACCTGGACCTGGCGGTTATCCTCGTTATCTCTGACGTGGTCTCTTGAGAATCTACTTAATGCATCGGCTTGCATAGAGTCTCCTTTCTTGTAAGTGATTGTGAAGGCGAAGCGACTTAAGTACAGAGCCCAGCGGGCCTGTCGACGAGTTAAGTCTTTCATGCTTGCCCACCATTCCATGTTCTTATGGTCGGTGATCACTTCAAAGGAGAGGCCTTCGAGGAAATGTCTCCAGTCCTCTAGGGCTCTGATTAAGCCGAGCATTTCTCTGTCGTAGATTTCATAGTTGCGCTCTTCTTTGCTCATAGACTGAGAGCGATACGCAACTGGATGCCAGAGACCATCTGGATATTTCTGAGTGAGGATACCACCAGTCGCAAATCCCGAAGCATCGGTCTCAACTCTCGTTGGGAGCTGTGGATCGTACACCTTTAGAATAGGTTCTTGTACGAAACGCTCCTTCAGATCGTTAAAGGCCTTCTGCTCCGCAGACTGCCACTGCCATGGAGTGTCCTTCTTCGTTAGGTCATGTAGGGGTCGGGCGATAGCCGCAAAGTCCTTTATGAACCTACGATAGAAGTTGGCGAACCCAATAAATGCTCGTACTTCTTTGAGCGTTGTGGGTGTAGGCCACTCCCTTACTGCAGCGACCTTGCCAGGGTCCATCTGCACTTCTCCGGGACGGATAATCATCCCTAAATACTCCATTTCTCGCTTTTCAAAATCGCATTTCTCTGGCTTGAGATAGAGGTCGTATTCTTGTAGTCTTTTAAGCACCTCGCGAACTATTCTGCGATGATGTTCTAGAGAGCTACTATAGATGAGGATGTCATCCATGTATACAGCGACCTCTCCTGCTGTGATTAGATCGGCGAAGACGGCGTTCATGAGGGCTTGGAAGGTTGCGGGACTGTTTGTCATGCCAAAGTACATTACTCTGGGCTCCAAGAGTCCGCGATTGGTGACAATAGCACCCTTCCATTTGTCTCCAGCTCGGATGCGAATATTATGATAGCCCCATCGAACGTCGAATTTAGTGAAGTATTCGGCTCCCTTCAGCCGATTGATGATATCTGCGGCGAGCGGAAGTGGATATCGATTCTTAATGGTGATTTTATTAAGACGTCGATAGTCCTGTACTAGACGTAACTTTCCGTCCTTTTTCTTTATAAAGAATACTGGGGATGCCATTGGTGACTTAGATGGGACCAGGTATCCTTTCGAAATGTGCTCTTCCAAGAACTTGTCTAGTTCTGTCTGCTCGCTTGGGGACATGGGATACGATTTGATCTTCCAGTGCTTGACTGCATCTGGTTCTAGATCTATGGCGTGATCCCATGGCTGATGCTCAGGGAGTCTCTGGGATTCTTCCTCAGAGAAGACTTTGGCGAAGTCTCGATAGTGCTTAGGTACCATCTCTTCGAAGGTTTTCTTTGGTTTAGCGGCTGTGGCTTTCTCGGCGATCTGCTGAGAGTATGTGAAGCCTGCCAAACAGAAAACTTCATCTTGGACCGTGTCTAGCACTTTCTCCGCAAGGAGACGGCGGCGTTCCATACGGTTTGCCATAATGCGCGTCACCTCTACCTCTAACTCTGGTTGCACTATTTCAGCGGTTGAGTCGAGGCGCATGGTGCCTTCCTGCCAGTCTATGTGAGGGTTCCGTAATCTTAACCATGGTAGTCCCAAAATGACGTTCTCTGGTCCGAGTGAAGTGACTAAAAAGTCATGACTTTCTTCACTAGGTCCAACTTGTAGAGTAAGTCGAACTTTGTGGGTGATACTACCAGCCTCATTGAGTGTCCCGTCTATGTTGTATAGGGTGATAGGGAACTCGAGGGGAACCTGCAACATTTTGTGGCGGTCAGCGTACTTTTTGTCTAGGAACAACGAAGTTGCCCCAGAGTCTACCATTGCTGCTACTTTTACAGTACGATGACGTCCTTTTAAATATACAGAGATATGAAAGTGTGATTTTTTATCTTTTGTTTCGGGAATAATAGTTGAAGACAGTGCTGCATCAGAAATCATCACGTGCGGCATTGCTTCGGAAGAAAGTGGAGCAAAAGGAACACTACTAATATTGTTCATCTCCGAGGCAGATGTAGATGTGGAAGGATCAGAAGAACAAGAAACTGAAACAACACTACTATCTAACTTACAGGCAGAAACGGTGTGCATAGGAATTACAGAAGATAAGTCCGAAACGAGGCGGGAGCGTAAACATATATTACAACTACAGAAAGCCGAGTCATCTACCGTATTTGAGGGGCCGGTCGCAGCTATTCGCGACCCCTTATCTAAAAAGCCGCCTTCAAGGCTTCAATGGCCTCTTGTTGGCTTTTTACCATCTCCAAGAGCTTGGCCACGTCTGCCTGTGACGTCTTGGGCGGAGATGTACTTGATGAAGCGGCTGCTGCCACAGTACTGGACGATGAGGACGGTGGGCTAGGGGATTCCGTGGAGGCTGCAGCCTTGGCTTTGCCTGGTTTCCCCATCTTTTTGAGCTGACAAACTGTCGACCGGTGCCCAACCCTTTGGCAGTGGTTACAGATGTCGCGTTCGTGGTTCCCATCCTTCTTTGTGTGGTCTTTCGATCCACACCCGTAACAATTCCCTCTCATCCAATTCTGAAAATCTGCCCGTGTTTTGAAGATCTCTTGTCCCCCTTTCCTCCTTGGCCTTGCTGACGCGTGGCGTCTACTTGCATGGCGTCTGGATCGTGGGACTGAGTAGTATGTGATGGGATTTTACCCCCCTTCTCATTCTTCCGCTGCTGGATTCTTTGATCAATCTCCTGCGCGGATTTCTTGAGGTTTTCGTATGTGTCACGGGCCTTATCAGTAAAGGCGAGGATGTCCTTGATCTCTTCAGAGAGACCATCGTAGTAGCGGGTGCGAAGATCGGTGGATGACCACCCAGTCTGTCCGGAGTACTGCTCGAATACTGACGTGTACTGAGCAACCGTCTTCTTGACTTGTTTTGTCTTTTTGAGCTCTTCTCGAGCCATTTCTTGGGTGTCTAGGGGGCTAAACCTCCGGTTGAATTCCTTGGTGAACCCGGCAAAGGTTCCTCCAAAGGGCATTGCTCCGGCGTTGGCAGACTCCAGGTATGGGAGTGCCCAGGTTTTAGCGTCCCCTTCCATCAGATTGAGAGCCGCCGCTATCCAGCGGTTGTCATCAATGTACCATTTCGTGTCAGCGACACTCCATGTGTTCATAGCGTCTCCTGCTGCCCCAGCCCAGTTATGGAATGCGGCCAGGAAGTGACGGGCGTCTGTAGAGTTGCCCTTCCCATCCCAGGCTTTGGGACGGGCCACTACTTCCTTTCCTTTCCCATTTGACGGTGGTCGGGTAGCATTGATCGTCATTTGCGTGGTTAGATCAGCGACTTGCTGAGCTAGATGACCCATTGCTAGGCCCAGTTGGTTGATGAGATCAATGCAGTCCTGAACCGTGGGTGGGACTGTTGGTGCGGCGGGAGTGGTAGATGATGTGGGTTGCGACATGTCGTCTAGTATTTTCTGTCTCTGTCTCCTTTCTGCTTCCTCGTTTGCCTTTCGAAAGTCTTCTAAAAGACGTAACTGTTCGTCGGGCGAGATATCCTCCCAGTCTTGGATGCGGGAGATGAATTCCTTTTCCTTTTTAGTGGGAGGAGGGAGGGCGAACTTCGAACGAGCTCCTTGGGGATACTGAGCCTGAGCTTGTTGAGCTCACTGTTTCCCTTGACGAGGAGGAGCCACTGTCTTCTCCGTTCTCCTCGATGTGAGAAATTAGAGGGTTACGAGGCGAGGGTGGAGGTGAAAGACGGGGGATGAGTGCTTCACGGAGTTCTTCTGCGATCTCAACTAATTCAGGGAGCCTGAAATCGGTTCCTGGAACTAGGTTGTGCAGTCCGTGTAACTCAAGGAGTTCCGCTTCGAATGCTGGCCTAGCAAAGAGAGTCTGGATAAAGAGCTCTGCGGTGTTTCAGGGGAGAATATCGATGCGGAATTGTCCGTGGTATTCGTCGACGAGGGTCTCAGTAGACGAGTAAGGAGAGAAGGAGTAGGTAGATGGGGGAGGAGTAGGAGTAGGAGGGCGTTGACTTGGCACCTCCTGAAGTGCGTGAAGCGATGCCGAAGCAGAGGCTTGTTCTGGTGTGGTCTGGGGTGTATAGTACTCCTCAAGTGATGCTTGTCTCCTTCTAAAGAGACGACGAAGACGGGAACGGGTGTTTTCGAAGAAGCGAGGCAGGGTGGAAACGTGAAAGTGGATTTATTGACGAAGGATACGACGAGCGCGAAACGCTAACTCGAAGATGAATGGAATGCCCTATCAAGCGAGACCAATACACAGTGATTGTTTCACACTGCGCGAGGCTGCGGCGATAAAGGGACACTCAGGAATGATGAAGGGATATGTGTAGAGCCACAAGGCTGTCTGCCTCAGTCTTCTCGACCTGTTGGCTGCCTCTCACGCCGAAGCGCTCTCAAACTTTTCTGTTTACTTTGCGTACAGCTGTCGCAGGCTAGGCCTGGCTGGCTCAACGTCTAACTGCAGCTTATCTGGCGTGGTGACCAGTTCTGCAGCCAGTACCCAGATGTTCTACTGCTAGCAGATAGAACAAATAAAGGCAAGCACAATCTATGCCGATTTTACGGACACTAGAGTTGTACCACGAATGCACAGATTCTGTGTACAAAGGTCCACAGGCAAAGAGTGAGGTGGATAACACAAAGGACTGTGGTCGTCAACCACCTAGAGGGATGAATGATGAAGCTGGTGAGCGTGAAGCTCAAGAGTGTGAAGGAACTTGTCCTAATGTAGCGGTATGACACCTCGCTACGCTAAGCTCAAGTGAGAGTTTTAATGTGAACTGTCTGGCCTTCAGAACTCAAGCCTAGCGCGGAGATAAATCACGCGCCGAACCTGAAGTCAACGTGGAGCGTGCTAGTACACAAGGAAGCCCTTATACAGGGGTTCAGTACGCGGTGTCACACGGTGTCAGGCTGAGTGGAGAACCAAGAGGACAAGTTAGATTGGAGAGAGTAAGGGAATACAGGAAGATACGCACCTGAGTGGAGAACCAAGAGGACAAGTTGGTTCCACTCAGGACGCTACAGGAGGGTTTAAATACACTACTGATGCTGACTTTGAATTGAGTCTAAACACTATTACTAAGTGTACAGTAAGACTCCGTGACTCAGAAGCTGACGCGTCGTGTCTAATAATAGCGCTATCTATTGTGCTGACTGATGCACTTGTCATAGCTGCTGACGCGTCTCCTTATCTGCTGAGTAAAACCTAATACAGCGAGTAAGCGTAAACTACTAAGCATATTCTAGAACATTCTAGAGTCTTCCATCCTTATCTACCAATCATGAGAGTCCGTATGTGAAAGGGAATGTGACCGGGTTAGGTGGTCCTGTTAAGGATACAACTGTCCCAGGGTCACATGCTTGAGGGTGCACATGGTGGCAACATGTGACTTACAAAGTCTCGTACTTTGGCCCTTTATATCTTCGCTCTATAAATCTGTAAAAATACAGAAAAATAGGGAAAATAATACGCGTCCATGACACTTGACTGTAGTGCGCGAGCCCCAGTTGGGGACCTCCCAGGGCGGCACTGCGGTGACGTCGACGCGCTCCGTCAACAGCGGGTCGACTCGCGCGCCGAGAGCCTCCAAGGCAGTGGGGCGCTGTTGTGTCCTTCCAGACCGGACACCTAGTGGTCTGTTGCACACCGCCCCTCCATTACTGGAGTGCGGGCCGCTCTGGACTGGTGGGTCCCAGTCATCACCCAGGCAGGCTATGAGCTGGGACAACTGGGGAACGCGGAACAGCCTGAGGGCGGAAGTGTGTGTCAGCTTGTCGATGGCATACTTCGCCGGGAGGATGCAAAGGAGCTCGTGGAGGGGGCCTCTTGGCGCCGTCCGGAACGAACCCGAGATCACCTTGACCCCCTCGTTCATAGCCACCTGGATCTTCTTCAAGAGAGTCTTCTTGTTGCTCGCCGAGACCCACAGCTGGCAACCGTACGTGAGAACTGGCATGCATATCGCGTTGAACAAGAGCCGCCAGTTAGCCATGGATATGCCGCGCTGGGACGAACCTAGAAGACGCAACGCCTTCAGGGACACACGGGATCGATTGACCATCGTGTCCGCGTGCAGGTCCCATTTCAGCTGGTGAGTAAAAAAGAAACCTAGATATCGCAAGGAAGTGGAGCTATGTACATGATAGTAGGTATGGCGCAGAGGGTCTGGTAAGAGTAACGAGCAAGGCGGGGTGCCGAAGCGCTTGACTCGGGGGGGGGTAAAGTAAATAAGTTCCGTCTTGTCTGGTTCGCATTCCAGGTTAGACCTGCGGAGCCAGTCCTCGCATTGCCTATACCTTTCCCGTAGGATCCCATCAACCTCGTCCCAAGATTTTCCGTGTGCGAAAATGATCCTGTCGTCGACGTAGAGGCCGAGGGTGGAGTGGAGATGCGGTGGCCTCAGCTTAAGAAGCGTCGATGTGTACAACGCCGAGAGGACAGGGGAACGAAGTTAAGGGGCCCCCTTGCGGGGACCCCAAGGACTGTAGCGGTATGACACCTCGCTACGCTAGACTCAAGTTGAAGAGTAAGTGAACTGTAAGGGGACACACTCAAGCCTAGCACGGAGATAAATCACACGCCGAACGTACAGTCACAGTGGAGGGACAGAGACGTGGAGTCTTTATACAAGAACTCAAGCTGTCAAGAATATCACACTGTGGTACGCTGAGTGGAGAACCAAGAGGACAAGTTAGATTGAGAAGAGTAAGGAAGTACAGGGTAATACGCACCTGAGTGGAGAACCAAGAGGACAAGTTGGTTCCACTCAGGACGCTACAGGAGGGTTTATATACACTACTGATGCTGACTTTGAATTGAGTCTGAACACTATTACTAAGTGTATAGTAAGACTTCGTGACTCAGAGGATGACGCGTCGTGTCTAATAATAGCGCTATCTATTGTGCTGACTGATGCACCTGTCATAGCTGCTGACGCGTCTCCTTATCTGCTGAGTAAAACCTAATACAGCGAGTAAGCGTAAACTACTAAGCGTGATCTAGAACATTCTGGAGTCTTCCATCCCTATCTACCAATCATGAGAGTCCATACATAAAAGGAATGTGACCGGATCAGGTTGTCCTGTTAAGGATGCAACTGTCCCAGGGTCACGTGCTAGAGGGTGCACATGGTGGCATTATGTCACTGGGTGGAAATCTTGCTTTTACTGCTGACAAAAGCCTAACATATCTATAACAAAAGGCAATCAAATTTCCTTTATTTTGTATGATACAAAATCCAAGCATGATGAATAAATATTGTCAGGCTAAATTCATATTACAAAATGGAGCTAAAATGATATTTATTGATACCATTTTGTCATGTTCCTTGTGGGAAGAAAAAATTGTCATTTTGCTAAGATGTTTCATTTGGAAATAGGTTGAAAAAATGCAAACCAAATAATTTTTTCCAAGTGTAAATGACATGACAAAATGCTAGAATATTTTTCCCATCTGTCTAAGTATTTCACATGGAAAGACAATGACAAGCAGTCAAAATTATATTAACATGATTCTAGATGGTAAAACTTTGAATTGACTATAATATGATGTCATCATTTTTTTAAAAGCAATATTTTTATTTTTCACATCATATTTTGTGAAAGAAAACCATAATAAAATCATATATGAAGTATCACAATTTTTCCTAGGTTTTTTAGGAAGTATTTTATCAAACAATATATAATATTTTCCCATCGTAAAATTTTATATATTATATTGGTATTTGTCAACAATTTATTATAACAAAATTGAAATGGTCATCATTCAACGGTATAGCTTGTGAAGCAGTGCAAGGTATCACACAGACCTCTGCAAGGTGAAGGTGGTAATAACATGGGATATACTAGGGAATGTAGGCTAAGGAAAGAGGGTGCATAGATAAACAGAGGAAATGGTAAAATATGGAGGGAAGAATCCAGGATGAGAGATGATGCGGAGGATTTGGGAGTGTGAAGTAATGCAAGCAGGCATGCATGCCTCTGCAGGGCGTGAGATATCGCATGTGAATCTGTGACAGTTGTGGATGCATCAGTGTCAAAGGACAAAGATCGCGCACGAGAGCAGCGAGGTCAGGAATAGAAACAGTGAAGGTGATCGCAGGTGATTGTGAGCAGTCATGCACGCTTCTGCATAACACGAAACTTTGCGTGAGTGGCTGCCTGGATAGCGGATGCATCTTTGTAGAAGGGCTAGTGCTGTGCAAGAGTGCGGCGAGGTTGGGAGGGGAGATGGGGCTGGTTGGTCACAAGTGGTTGGAGATGGTCGCGCATGCTTCGGTGCAGTGCAAAACTTCATATGAGTGGCTGCTGGGGTTGTGAATGCGTTGTGTTCAAGTCTCTAAGGCCACATACAAGAGGAACAAGGCCAGGAATAGAAACAATAGAAGCTGGTTGCAGGTGATCACAAGCAGTCATGCACGCTTCTGCATAATGTGAAACTCCATATGAGTGGCTGCCTAGGTCGGGAATGCATTGTGTTCAAGTCGCTAAGGCCGCGCACAAATGCGGCACACTGAGGAACATAACTCAAAGGAATGTGTGATGGACTCAGCCCTAGTATTGAATCCCCAAGCATTTCAAGGCAATGCTGCTGGCACAGGTCTGCTCAATGTAATCCCGAAGAGGTATGGAGTGTGGGCTGGACAGGATTAGCGCCCCATAAGCACTGGTAGACAAAAATCTGCTAACAGCCCACTATACCCCCCCTTCCCCCCTAACCTGGGTATGGGCGCTTACATTCCCGCAAGCCCCTTGGGTCTGCATCATCTTCAACGTCCAGAGCTGAGCCATCCTGATGTTGAGTTCCCAGCGCGCGTGAGGCCGATGTGGCTCGCGTTGGCGATCATACCTGCTCATATTTCATTGATTAATGTGTTTGATCTTGTGAGTGAATTATCGTATCATCTCGGTTCTGAATATCATACTATACTTCATACCCATGTGAATACAGTACAGACAGAAAGCCGTCTTTCTCAACTCGTACTTATACCCGCATAGTTTGTCATGTACACCTCAGTCATCACTCGTAGGTGATTCCTGAGGGGAGGAATACTTCTGTCCTTCAAGTTGTTCTCTTACAGTACGCTTACACCTGGATAGTCTCATTCGTCTATCTAGGTAAATATACAAAGTCATCGCTTGTAGGCGATTCCTGAGTCTCATTCATCTATCTAGTGCCTTTGTGTGCCTTTGCACCCCATTCGCCTTCACACGTGAGCTTCGTTCCCCATTGAGGACTCCGTAATCTGCTAGACCTGACCCTTCACCTCGTCGGAACTAAGCTTGCCATCCTCGTACTCAGGCCCATTCAGAATGGAGCAGATCGTGCCAAAGATTACATCACGCTAGTAACAAAACGAAAAGTAATCACAAGCTTCTTCCCCGACCATGTACCCCACGCTGGCAGCAGTAACTACTTGCTATCAGTATTAACAACCCCCTTCAACGTGTCCACCCGGACTTGAAGGTCACGCAACCGGTCTTTTGATTGTTCTTCTCTGGCCCGCAGCTAGTGATCATCACGGGTAACCCTCGGGTAAACCAGGGTTACCCGTACTCGTATCCGTCAAAACCTGTACCCTTGAGCGCAGGTACGGGTTCCCGCGGGGGTACGCGGGTTTGGCTAATGGGTACACGGGTTTGGCTAACGGGTACGGGTGTTGCATCACAGGTACGGGTCAGCGGGTCTCAGGTCAACGATGCATTCCAATTCTACATGTACGAGTACAAGTATGTAGCGAATGTAAACAGTAAACTACCTGCTACCAGTGATAGCATCCCAGTCGGCAGGGAGCCCATCCTCCTTCCCGGTGACCTCTTCTCCAAGAGCCACCTTGATGTCCTTGTCCTTGATCATGTCGAGAGTGCTCCAAGTGCCGACACAGAGCAGCGCACGGGTTGAGTGGAAGGATAGGCGGTTCCAGACATGGGGAAGGATGAGGCAGCCTTGACTGAAAATGCGCTCGACATCGACTGTAGTAGCTAACAATTAAGGGTATGAGCATAACGAACAGTGGGAAGGAAGGACAGTACACACCTGGGATCGACAGATAATCACACGCCATACGAGAGAGGTGGGGAAAGCTCATGCGCCTCTCATACCACCATGAGAGAGTGTCCTTCACATCTTTGACTCCAGTTGCAAGGTATCGATCGAGTTTGTTGTTGTGACCCGAGGATGCCGCAGTCATGAGGTCAGGCAAATCGTCGAATATGTTCTTGGGACTCGAACAAGTCTGCAAGTGCCAGTGGAATGGTAAGCCCAAAGACAAAAAGAAAGGATATGAATTTGCTTACGGCTTCGTCGTCATCATGCTCTGTATCACCTTCGTCATTGGCACCTTCAACTGACTCGTAGGACTGGGTGAATTCGTCTTGGATGATCAAACGTGCGGTTTGAATCCATGCACCCTCCCACTTGTGTTTCTTGAAGTATTCGAGTTTGTGGCAAGGATGGAGCACTTAAGAGCATGTATATTAAGCATACTTCCGATATAATTACATGAGGACTTACCCATAGCAATCCAATACACTTCGGAATGGTCGGTTTTGTTGTAGTATTGGTTCAATGCATTCTTGCCAAGAGCAAGTGCGGCACGTATGGATGGCCCAAATTGATAAGGGCTATCAGCGGCAGTGGCGAGGACCTTGTCAATGTGGTCCATCGCAGGGATCACTGCTGCGAGGTTGGGCATGCCACGCGAAAAATACATTGTCGCGTCCTTAAAGATCTGTCCAAAAATGAAGTCAGAGAGAGATAGGAGATAAAGGAATGACTATTTACCTTTAGCACCTCACGAAGTTCTCCTGCAATCTTCCATTCTGCTGGTAGCAGTTCATATTTGCGAAGATCACGGCTGGCAGTAATGGTGTCAATTGCTGGGCGGTACTTGAGACTGAAGTCGAGCATGTCATATGTTGAGTTCCAGCAAGTCAAAACATCACACGGCATCATGCGTTTTGGGAGGCGGAGGGTCAATAGCGTTGCATACCACTGGGGGAGGAGAATGGTTGTCAAGTTCTTGAGAGCGAAAGCAAGGCGACGCAGCTATGTACCATGTTTAGTATCAGCTAGGCGTCCAAGGATAATATACATACCTTCACCAACATTGATCGCACAGGCTGTATGCTCTCGTCAAGCTCACTGACCTCTTCCTCTGTTAGCCCCTCGTGCAGGTCCACCCAGGTGTCGAGGGGCCGATCATCATGCGCCAGGGGCCGATCGTTGTCCTCCTCCTCCTCAGCATCGTCTTTGGCCTCCCATGCCTCCAACTCAGCGCGCTCCTCAGAGTCGAGTTCATTAGCTAACTCAGCGAGTGCTTGAGCAGCCACATTGAGGGTGATGCCCGGTTTTGCCTTTGGTATGTTGAATTGCTTGAGAATCAACTTTGCGGAGATGCTGATTGTGTGCGCAAAACAGCGGGTCTGGTTGGCAGCACCGGGAAACGCATTGACTATGGTGCTGAGATGCTTAATCATGGTGTCGTTATTAGATGCATTATCGGTCGTGACACTAAGAACCTATAGAAAAGTAAGTCCAAGTACACACATTAGACCAAATTCCGAGAAACTCACCTCGTCTTTGATCCCAAACACTCCTAGGACGTCAGCAAAAGTGTTTGCCAGATTCACACCAGTATGGGACTGTGGAACTTCGACGATATCGAGGAGGAGCGCCATCAGAGCGCCATTTCTTTCAAAGTGCACAGTAATGGCTACGTATGCCTTGTGATTAGGCGATGTCCAGGCATCGGTGGCAAAACTAAGTTTGCCATCGATTCCCTGGCTTCATGTTAGTACCATACCGTTCCGGAGCGCTAGTTAATGTCTGCATACCTGTAACACCTTTGCAATGCGTTCGCGAACGCGTACAAAAACATTCCTGACATCACGCGAGAGCATTGCCGCCAAAGGGATGTAACAATCTGGTCTTCCTGTCTTCATTAGGCAGCAAAACGCACGGTCATTGACTATCTCAAAAGGGCGCTTGTTCTCAGCAACCCAGCGGACAAACTCTGCCCTGTCAAGAACATTAGATGTGATTGCAGCCAGATCAGGACATTGGAACATACCGGGCTTTGATCTTAGTATGCTGGCGGTGGCTGTAAGTCACCTTTCCCATTCCAATACGTTTGAACGCGGCTGTGATTGAACCGTTCGTCCCCTTGTAATTTCTGAGAGCCTCGCGTGCAGTCTTGACATCACGCGTTCTGTCTGCAGCCGCAAGTGCTTCGTCACCCCAGCAAACTCTTACATGTTGACGGAGATTGCTGGTGGAACTGGTATCGCCAGTGTAAAGGAAGCGGCGGACAAACCCTTTGAGGCAGCAGGGGCTAGCAGCGCATGCAAAGATATGGGCCTTACAGTTCTTGACGTATTCCACTGTAGGCGTAGGCTTGAAGAATGCATAAACAGACGCATCCCAACTTTTAGAAAGGCGCTCTATTGAAGTTTCAGTGTACTGTGATATAGAGTATAATGGACCCAAGACTCACTCAACTCTGATACGTCGTCCTCCACCTCAGGCTCGTCATCAGGCTCAGAGTCGTCGTCAACTTTGATGGCTTCAGGTGTACTAGAACGCGCATGTGTGCCCATGGTACTGGTCTCTTTGCCGCTGCTGCCAGTGGGCCCAGAACTTTGGTGAGTATGAACTGGCGGATGTTGACGATGACAAGTGGAGTTGGCGATGTCTTCAACAGAAGACTGGGGAGTATCGAGGATAGGTCTTGCGTTGACTCTGGTTCTAGACGTTGTCTTTGCTTTCTTCCTGGCCAAAGGATCACCATTTTCGGTGACACGCTCGGTAGGACAACGCTTGCGTGGCCCTCATATGTCATCGGTGTCAGTCCTAGGAATCGTGGGTACAGATGGTCGAGGCATGATAGACTTAGTGTTTGCAGCACACTTAGGCTCATGGCACGAGAGGAGGGAGGAAGGATGCTCTGAAGATTCACAAAGCCAGGGTTAAATACATGTGCGGCGAATACTACCACTACCTAGAAGGTCCAACTTGTGTCAAGCATCTAAAAAAGGACAATGGGCGAGTCAGTGGATCCAATGATGAAGGAAACGCTGACTCGCCGAGGGTGGAGAGCTGGGTAAGGAGCTGGAGGTGCTCAGGTGTGGGAAGGGAATGGAGGCAGCGACTTGAATGAGACTGCGAGGGATCACAATTGTTCCTTGAATGCAATGGTCTGATGGAAGCTCTGAGTTGAGGGAGTGTTGAGGGGCATGCAGCGGAAGGTAGTGTGGCGATGGCGAGGATGTGGTAATTGCAAGAATGTGGAAATGGTGAGGAATCCGCCGAGGATGTGGCAATGGGGGCATGGTGCTACTTGTTGCGGCATGGAAACTGATTTGACCAAAACAAAAAAAAAAAGCCCAACCCATGTACCCGTGGTTTGGGTATGGGTTTGCCTCGGGTTGAAGACGTCTACCTGTACCCGTACCCGGCACTACCCGACCCGTGACCCGTGCGGGTTATCCGTACCCATGATTATCACTACCTGCAGCATTCCAAGTCAAGTGTTCAGTCCTTCAAATTCCTGAAGGGCGGAGAGAAGATCCTCCTCCATCTTGCCAAGTTCACTCATCACTTCATCAGCCTCAATGATCTCCATTCCGGTGATACACTAAACTGTCCCTAAGCGTTGGGAAACAGTCAGAGTTGCGCAGGGTCTAGGGGGTGTGAAGCGTTGCGAGGTGTCGCGCAGGCCTCCGCGGGGCGCGAGCGGTCGTATGCGGATCCGCGGCGGTCGCGGGCGCGTTGGTGTCGAAGGACTAGAGCCGCGCGCGAGTGCGGCGATGTCGGGAGAGGGAGCGAGGTCGGTCGATCGCGAGTGGTCGCAAATGGTCGCGCACGCGTCGGCGCGGCGCGAAACTTCGTATGAGTGGCCGCCGGGGTCGGTAACGCGTCGCGCTTGAGTCACTAAGGCCGCGCGCAAGTGCGGCACACTGAGGAACGCGAGGGGAGAGCTGCACTGAGCTCTGAAGTCCGAAATTGGAGGGGAGAACTCTACTATTAGAATCTGGTGTGTAAGGTTGTAAATACATGAGCTATATACTAAGGAAAGTAAGCTAGGTAATGGGGTGCATTATATAAACAGGGGAAAGTGGGAGACCGAGCGCTCAGAGAGCGCGGCAAAGCGCGCAAGTGCGCAGCAAAGCGCGCAAGTGCGCAGCAAAGCGCGCAAGTGCGCAGCAAAGCGCGCAAGTGCGCAGCAAAGCGCGCAAGTGCGCAGCAAAGCGCGCAAGTGCGCAGCAAAGCGCGCAAGTGCGCAGCAAAGCGCGCAAGTGCGCAGCAAAGCGCGCAAGTGCGCAGCAAAGCGCGCAAGTGCGCAGCAAAGCGCGCAAGTGCATGGCAAAGCGCGCAAGTGTGCGGCAAAGCGCACAAGTGTGCGGCAAAGCGCGCAAGTGCACAGGAACACGGCGAAGTGTGTGGGAATGCAGCGCTTAGAAAGCGTGCAAGAGCGCAGGAGAGCGCGAGAAGGTGCGAGCGAGCGCGGCCTAGAGCGCGGGAACGCGGCGCTTAGAAAGCGCGCAAGAGCGTGGGCAGTGCGGGCGAGTGCGAGTGAATGCAGGAAGTAAGTAGAAAATGCGAAAATAGCCCTTTCAGGGCCCAGGGAGAGTGTGGTCGTATCACCGGGTACATTTTAATCGATCAGCCTAGAAGAGTAACATCAAATCTCACCTCATAGCCCAATCCACTTTGCAAACTGGGATTGGTGCTCATATTCACTTGCTTGAGAAGGCGATCATTCTGGACTCTAGAATTAGTGAGCTTCCCCTTCTTTAGGTTTATCAGAAAGGAGTCTCGGCGCATCAAATACAAGACTTACACTCTCGCCGATATGAAGAGATCCAGGGGATGAGCTACAACTTGGACTGGCGTGAGCATCGGGATATTTTAAGGTCGCAAGAGGTGGTGAGTCGCTTGTGTCGTCCATTGAAACCTTAACAGATAGCGATTAGTCTTTCAAACGAAAGGGAATCCTCAGTATAAGAAGAAACCTCACCTCACTGCCTATGAGAGCTGTCAGGCTAGCAGTGGCCCAAACTTCAGAGTGGCACTCGCTTGACACTGCTTGCTCCATCATGAGAATGGGCCAGAGACGAACAGATAAGGGGATTCTAGGGGAAGGTTAAGAAAACCGTTGACAAAGCCACTTATATACATTACAGTGTTTTGTGTGTGAGTGACTGTTGAGAGGTGTCCGCGTGCACCATGGCAGGTGGTGGGTGGTAAATTTCGTTGTGTTCGGAGTTATTTACATGACAATAGACATTAGTAGTTGGATGGGCCAAGAAACAGGGGGCGTTGACATACCCAAGTTAGTGACTGTCAGTCTCGATGCATGCCCCTGAAGTGGTGATGGTAGCAGCTATACTCGGTCAGTGGTCATTATTGTAGTCGTGGTGATTACAGTCACCCGTACTTGTGATTGGTGCACCCCACAGCAGGCTGGGGCTGAGGGTTGAGTTCGTGGCCATCCTGAAGGGAAGCTGCAGAGGCAGGGCACCACGGGAAGCTGCATGGGATGGTGCATACGGTGATCATGAATCCCGAAGCGGCTAGTACGCATCCAAGCTGGAAGGAAGACGAGGCCTAGCTTGAATACCGGGAATTGGTGGTGGTCCAAGGTGATTCGATTGCGAATCTCAGACAGATCCCCCAACTTATCATCGGAGCGAGCAGAAGAGAGGCGACAGCAAGCCAAAGGGAATAATGATCATGAATCTTAGTGATTGGCTCGGGTAACCCTCGGGTTGACGAAGGCTACCCGTACCCGTACCCGTCTTCAAGGGTACGGGTTCCCGCGGGTACGGGTCAGGGGTTGATGGGTTCTGTATTAACTGCACTACGGGTACAGGTACACAAAGTATGATAGTATAATTAACCAATGCCATCCACATCGCCTGCCCGGCCGCCGCCTTCGTCACTACCGCTATCACCCACGCCGCCGCCGTCTTGATTGTCGCCGCCGCCGCCGTCTTCGCGTCGCCTCCGCCATCTTGATTGTCTTCGCATCGTCGTCGTCATCGCCGCCGCCGCCGCGGTTCTTGATTGTCTTCGCGTTGCCATCGCTGTCTTGATTGTCTTCGCCGTCGTCGCCACCGCCGTGATTGTCTTCGCGTCGTCGTCGCCGCCGCCGTGGTCGTCTTGATTGTCTTTGTCGTCGTCGCCGCCGTGGTTCTTGATCGTCTTTGCGTCACCGCCGCAGTCTTGATCGTCTTCGCGTTGTAGCCACGGCCGTGATCGTCTTCGCCGACGACGAACGTCAGCGCGTAAACTTGAATGGACCGATACTTAGCTTTCAATGGTTTTGTGGGGTGGTCGCACTCCTTGCGCGACAGCACCGCAGTGACGGCGAGCCGGATGCTCGTGCGCGCCTCAACGAACTCCTGTCCGCGCAGCCGCCGTGTGCGCGTGATCCACACACCCTGCGCGAGTGCCTCGTCCACGATATCCTGCAGCAGGCGCTCCTCGCCCGCGATATCGAACGACGGTGCATCGTGCGGCGCAGGGGTCGCAAGGTTCGGGGGCTTAGCAGACACGTAGGTGGATGCAGAACGCAGACCACAGGTGGATGTGGATGATTGGCGAGGCGGGATGCGAGGGGATCGTGATCGCCTCGACCCGGTCAAGAACCGCCCGGATCGTGCGCACATTCTCCTGCAGCGTGCTCGGGATCGATGGCGTGTTCCGTAGGATGTTGATACCCAACGAGGCGGAGACAGCGAGCGAGGACCGCCGGGACCGCAGCGGAAAATACGAAGCGCTGCTGGCGGCGTCTTGTGAACATCTGGGGCAAGCACCGCACGCTGGTTCGTAAAAGGGTAATAGAAGTTAGTGGAGGGTACAAGGGGCGAGAGGGCCGGACTTATTCGGTAGTCTTGATACCGCGGCGAATCATGTGGTGATCCAATCCGATGAGGGTGCGGCTCGACCAGACGTTCGCGACTGGGAAGGGTCAGCGTGAGTGGGCCGAGGAGCGAGGGGGAGCATGAACGTGCTGCTGAGAACTGTGAACTCGCGCAATTCCACGATGAAGGTGGGCTGCAGGGGCCTACGCTGGCCGGTGATGGAGGCGTGGCGAGGACGTTGAGCACGCGCGGGGACATCGTACTTTGAGGGTTGTGGGAGGGGTGCGCGACATCGTGGTGGTTAGCGGTGCACGCGGCTTGGAGTTGAATCGACTGACCACCCACCGCCGTGGTAGGGATTGGGAGCGGCTCGGAGAAGGTTTAGTTTAGTCAGTGGGGTGCCACTATCGTGGTTGGTGGCTCACGTACCTCGAGTCTGCATCGGCGGCGTGTCCCTCGTTGTTCTTCTTCGTCGCCGTGATTGCAGCAGATGGGGCTCGGGCTCTGCCAAAGCAGAGCGCCTGGCGCCGGTGCCGTCGTCGTCATCAAGGTCTAAGTCTAACACGAAAGCTACACCTACGGGGATCGAAAACGAAGACGATTTGGAGTGCGTCGGCGGTCTTGCGCACCGTGATGGGGTAATGATGGTGGACTTGTGTGGGGAAGGGGTGGAGGCGGTAGAAGGCGGGATGGTTTGAGGTGAAAAGGCGGGTGAAGCGTGAGGCGAGGAGGTGATGTGGCGGCGATGGCGAGGATGTGGCGATGGAACCCGAGGGCAAGCTTCAAGTTGTAATCTCATCGCTCGAAATTGATTGATTTGATTCAACCAAACAAAAACAAAAAAAAAAGCCTTGAAAAAAACTTGTAACCCGTGTAACCCGTGGTTCGGGTACGGGTTTGCCTCGGGTTGAAGAAAGCTTACCCGGGTAACCCGGCACTACCCGACCCGTGACCCGTGCGGGTTACCAGAACCCGTGACAATCACTAATCATGATGATGTTGACTTTCGAGTTCGCTATAAGACGCATGTCAATGCAGCGCACGCCGCACGCAATGTGAACTTGTGACAAACAGACATCAGACTGTCCGACTTGAGATATTCCGACGGTGACCGTGGGACCTTCCAGTGTCCGACTGTCCAAGCGTGGGACTTTCTGAGTTGTCGGACATAATAAGTTACTCAGGCGTGACAGTGAGGCGAAGCCGATTACCTGAGCACGATTCGGACTCCCAAGGGCGGTGGCAAAGAACTCAGCTTATATTATATACCATGAGGTCCGAACGGCAACGTGTTTGAATGCAAGGCCGCGTTTCGAGGTTTGGCCAAGAAGCCAACGGCCACGCAAAATTTCCAGCAAAAGTCACTGGCACGCCATTCTGAGTCGGTCATTTATGGAGGAACGTGCGCGGAGGCGGAGGCGGAGACTGAGATGACTCAGGGGAAGATTGTTCCAACTCCAGAATTCTAATTTTGAACGAGTTCCATAAGGGAGAACCTGGGCAAGGATGAGGCCGCCCACCGAAGACATGGTCGCTTTTCCCCATATCTTTACGTTTCTGTCTATTATTACCCTTGGGACGATCTCGTATACTCTCACAGTATTCTCTACTAGTACATTCCTCCCCTCCCAACTCTGCCTTAATGTGTATCTACGCGTTCTTGTTTATCTAATTTATTCCTGTTACGCCAGAGTCGTCACGAAAAGAATGACTGAAAAGGAGACCGGCACTAACCCGATCAAGAGGTAACACGTGGATGCATGGTTTGGGTATTTCTGGAGAGGTGTACGGCGTGTGTGCGAAGTGACATCGCACCTCATCAAGCATGCACACTACTATGTCGCCGCATTCTTCATAAACCAACTGGCCCGCTGCAAACAAAAATTTTCGATAAGGGTCAAACTGTGCATCCGCCATGTTTAAGTGGAGGTATGGTTTGATGGCAAAGAAAGGACCGTGCGTCTCCTCTTCGATCTGAAGATAAAAGATCATCTGGATAGATCCTGCTGACCAGGACTCGTCGCCTTCCGTCTTTCCTCTGAACACGACATAGCTGTTGCCGAGGGAATTTGTCGCTACGGAGAACTGCATTCCGTGGAAGGTCAGGGATTCTTGCGATAAGCACACCTGTGGGCAGTGCTTCATGGCTATCCCTCCCAGAGCACCTTTTCTGAGTTTCTCATCGATAAACCCCGGGAGTGGTACCTTTTTTGATTTTGCAAGCACCAAGAAATGATCGTCGGACTGGGAACGAAAGCCCACAGGTCGTTCCAGAAGGTCCCACGCGTGTCCCCGTCAAGTGCCTTTGAAAAGGCCAGTCGGAGGTCGTTGAGAATGGGTGGCAGATTTGGACTTTGCATCAGGATCCTAATGTCTTGTGACATGCAAAACCGCGTCAACAATGTCTGCTCTAGCTCGCCTGGCCGAGCATGTGGTGAGGTTAGAGACGTAGCACAGCAACAAGCTGGAGTGGTGACTGGGAGCTCACCGAACTTGTTGCTCGTCTTGATAAACTTCAACCATCGCAAGCAGCGTTCAAAAACGAAACACATCCAAGCATGCGGTGGCCCAAAGTTTTCAAATAGCCGAGGGAGATGTAATGAAAGGTGGTGATTTGGGGTCAAGGCGCTGTACACATAGAGCTTCTTCGTGGTCTCCAAATACCGGTGCATGTGTTTTTGAAACTGTTCGATGCGATCAGGCGTTGTCTTTCGCATCATTGCTAGTTTGCAGGCCGTCACAAGATCCATGAAATTATCGAGCATTTGATAATGGCGACCGTTTGGAGATTTTGAACCCCAGAGACGCACGAGGGTGACAACTAGGTTGACAGTGCAAGCAGTACGCCACTGGTCAGCACTAAGCTTTCCGTGTTTTCCATCACCTAGCTTCGGTGGCGCGCGACCAATCCAAGAGGGCAGTGTCGTCTTAGACATATCGGCCCAGACTTCTGCCAGGGTCAGTCGCCCAAGGACCACGTGTTCCTTGACGTGTTCTTTCCGCCTCGACTTCTGACGAGCGCGTGGGTGTCGAACATCTTTGAGGTCCCCATCTAGACTAATTTCTTCCATACTACGGTCATCTGTTGCATCAGATATCTCGGTGGTGGCGCCAGAAAAGTATATAAGATCGGAATTTTCTCCGGAAATTTCGTCTCTGAGTGCGTCGGAGCCGTGATCTGAGCTCTCCAAAGATTCCTCATCGAAGCTGACATTCGACGCAACGCTAAAACGAGGTTCCACAAAGCTTCGGCCCGAGTCATGTTCTGTGGCGCCACCGTAAACTTCGGGGTAGCGAGCTAGGTGTGAGGCCACTGATGTTGATGTGTTGGCGCAGGCTCCTCCGGGTAGAACGGTGCTTGATCCAATTCTTGGTCGAGCACCCTTCTGGTGCTATAAACAAAGGTAAGTCTCCAAATAAGCATTGCACTAAGTGAAGCTAGCGACGCACCATGTCCCATAACATCTTTTCCAGAACTGGCTTGTTCATGGCCCAAAGGTCGTCCAAATTGTTTGGCGATGGGGAAACGTCCAGGTCTAGGAGGAGGGCCACAATTATGCCTTTCCGGAGCCGCTTCACCTTTGAAAGTGATGTGGCTGATGTGTACGTAACCCGTCCGTCTTGAAGCTCAATGTCAGTCGCCAGCTTCACACGTCTGCCAGTTGGCTTTGGTGTGCTGGATGAAGCATTCACTTCGCTGGATGGGGACGCTAGGCTGTGGTTTGCTATATTTTGAATGGTGCCCGCGCCTGCGGGGGGCCACCCGCGAATTGTACGCTTAGAATGAAAACACGGACATATTGAGACGTACGAAGAAATCACTGATAGCTAGACTCACATGGTGTAGCAAACGCTCAACGAGTTGCTCTTTCCTTTTTCGAGAGTAACAGATCGTTTTGATATCGCTACATAGTTTGTGGAGGACGTTGTATGAGAGCGCCGAAACTTCCTTGTCTGAACCATATTTCAGGATATGTTCGCCGTTACGCAGTTCGTCTTGTGTGACGGATCTCTTCCCATCCGATTTCACATGGAAGTCATCGTCTTCTAGGTGAGAATTCATACCCCATACTTCTCTGCAGTGTCTCTGTAAATCTCCAAGCAAAAGTGAATGCATGCAATCCAGAACGACGAAGGTAGTGGGATCCCAGTATGGGAGGCGAAGGAGTTCGCTCCATCGGACACCATTTTGAGAATACAACTTCGATCGCTCGGCAGCGGATGTCGCGCTCTTCCAAGCAGAGGCAGATTGTCGGTGTTCCTTCCATGTGCGTATGGGCCAGGAGTTTGCTTCCAGGTTGTCTATTTCGTGGAAAGGGAGTTTGCAGAATGAGCAAAAGTAGGTAGAGGAGTGTGAGGCAAAACCCGAAATCTGGCGTGCAGCAGGCAAGTCGCAGACTACTGGAATAAGGGCAGCGCGGCATAGGCGACCCTCGAAATAACGTGCTGTGCGCTTTACGAAGACACCAGGCTCCCAGAAGCGCAAGAGGTCATCCACCAGAGGACCTAGAACGTGATTAATCTGCTCCAACGAGGGCTCCCTAGGACCTGGTATGATGCCGACCAGAAACATGTTTTCAACTCGATAGCGGACGTCCACTGGTAGATTCAGAAGGACCATGTAGATTGAACAGACGCTGACCTTCTTCCCTGCTTCTTTCATGATAAAAGGGTTGAAGCCGTCCATGCAAAGACTGAAGATATACCGGCCCTCTTGGCTACCAGGTTGAACAAATGGCTTGCCGTCAGGCCCCTTGAACTCCCTAAAAACTTTCCCGTCCCATATATCTCCGTCACATATATCTCCGAGTTCTGAGTTGGTGTTTTGGGCGAAGACGTTACGATCTGCGTGTGCTTCGATTTCTGGTCGACTGAGCATGTTGGCCAACCAGACTTTCATGTCGTTGTATAGGAACTTCCGGGTAGGATATCTCCTGGACACGCCGCGGGTAACCCTCCTCGTGTACAGGAGTGTATTGCACATCTCTGAGTCTGGTGTAGGTTGATATGTGCATCGATCTGGAGAGTCCTGGGAATCGGGATAAAGCCTATAGCATTCGGGACAGCAAATAAATGACTGGGTGTGGGGATGAAGCTTCAATATGTCGACGACCTTTCGTATATCTAGCGGAATGGCAGAGATAACCGAGTCGAGTTCGGGGGATGATAAAGTTTGAGAGAGACAGAGATTGAGCACAACCCTGAAGACCATAGCCAGGAATTCACAGCGCACGACGGAGATATTCATGACAAGGTAGCAGATCGCAAGTCCTAGGCAACAGCAAAATACAATAGGGTCCGATTGTAGATTCCCAGCGCAGAGGAATTTTCCTGGAGGGCGGATCAGCATCTCTCATGTTAAACGCAGATAAAGGAGACCGACCACCGTCGACAATGGAACACTGATTATCGACCACAGAGGAAGGAATAGGTACCTGAGAGTGCGTCGCCGCTAGCTGGCGTGACCACTCCTCTCTTTTAGCAGCGTGAAGTTCCTCGGTCGCGAGAGTGATATCTTCAACCAACTTTTTTTGCACGTGGGACTGAGGGCCCTTCGTTATCCTGAGGGGTCCCTTCAACGCAGAAATGGAATCCTGTAGCCAATCCTCGTACTCGATCACGGATTGATTGATTACTGCATCGGGGCATAGCACCAAGTCTTCTGCCAATAGCCGCCTCATCCACATACTTCCAGTCGGCATAGAAGCGAAGACCAAACCCTGAGAGGGTAGTGTATGGTAGGCCATTAGCCTGCGAGAGAGCTCTGACTGTATTTCCTGGATTGGGTCTTCGTTGATTATATAAAGTCGGCAGGTTGTGTGAGCCACGGCATTCGCGATAATAGGTGATTCGCACCTTCAAGTTCTGGTGAGAGCCGAGCTGTGTCCCTCGAATGTGATTTCTGTTCGGATTCGGGAATAGGAGAGTTGCCCTGCGAACGAGAGCCCACTTGAATTGACTGCATCATCGTCAGCCATTGCAGCGCCATAAGACTGCTTAATTCTCGCCAAACGGCGATGCTCGAGGAGTTCTTTTCTCCCAAGAATACGGCCCTGAACTGAAAGACCCGTGGGGTCCACCACGTTGTGCCCACAACATTTTTCACAGGAACAGATATTCTTGGACATGGGTCAGAATCTGGGACCGTAATTCGTAGAAAGGAGGACCGTGACCGCAGGTGTCTCCCTCCGTCAGCGCATCAGTGCGCGGTCACCGGTCACCGGTCACAAGTCACTGCACCTATCTGTCACTCCCGATTCTTATCTTTGTTGATTTAAATCCACATAAATCAACATGATAGCAAGATCTCGGGTGGCAAGTTCGCACGCATGGCCTAACGACCAAATGCTCCACTGAACACGTACCCTATAATTTAGCTCACAAAAGACCTCATTATGCTGCACGCCACTGGGGTGCAGTAATATTGACAAATTGGCGGAGGGCTCAAAGGGCCCTCTCCACGGCTCTCGTCATATAAAGGCGAACTGACATGGATGTAATTTTACGTACACAATGATCTGCACCCGTTTCGTCAGTGTGACCTGCAGAAAAAAAGGAAAATGACAAACTGACAAAAGGGTTAGCCACAGAACCCGCTACGGTTATGACAAAAAATAGGTGGAAGGACACGCACGGGGGACTGCACGCGAAGCTGCTGGGCGCCGCCAATGACGGGTGGTACGATGACATAAGTAGGGCTCCCACATGGCACATTGTAGAATAGTAGACCAAGGGACTATGGAGGGAGCGTTCGTGAACGGCAAAGCTTCGTGCGGGGGTGGTTCATCGTGTAGGAGCATGTACGCAAGTGCACGGGGTGCGGGGTCGGGACCAAGTGCGGCCGCAAGCCGGTCTGCGAGCACACGCGTGCCGGGGGCTCCTAGTAGAGCCGGCGGCGTGTGTGCGAGTGCGGGAGACCCACTTCGCACCAGTTGGTGGAGACGAAGCTGCAAGGGACTGTATCAATCAGATTGGAATTACTCCCATACGTTCTCGGGCTTAGAGCCGAAAGCGGAGGCTGCTGAATACATATTATGTCCTCGGCCTCATAGGTCTCAGTCTCGGGGCCAACGTTCGAACACGGATCACGAACCAGAGACAAAATGTGTTCCTTGCGATCAGTGGCCGCTGGAGAAGAGGCTCGACGCCAACACGGCGTCAGAACCTTCCATCTCCTTGTCCGTCTCCGGCTCCATCGCTGATGTCGGACATCTCGGTATCAATCCTCCACAATTGCTGTCCTATGCCACAGTCTCTTTCACTTGAAAAAAAAAAATTGCAGAAAAGTCCGTGAATCCCAGTTATCAGACTGTCCACATTTAGTTGTCAACTATCCGACATTGGGATGCCACTCACTGTCCGACCATCCGACCGTGGGACTTTCCAAATGTCTGACTGTCCGACTTGTCTACATGTTTTTGGACCAAGTCGACACTTTCTCTCTGCCTTTTGAGCGACGCTGCTGCGATCTGTAGAGCCTACCGCTTCCCGTGTTCTTTCTGATGCCAGATTGTTCCATATAGATGATCAGCTCTGCGGTTTCGGCTTAGACGTGTATGATACAGGGGTTGGCGCCGCTTACCAGCCATGGTACATTTTCCGAACCCGGTACGGGAGCGCAATGGGAGCAGGCAAATGCGTACCGGTACTCGCCGAAAGGTGCTATTGTAGTCACCGTGAAGGGCAGCGCAAACTGTAAAAGTCAAAAAAAAACTCAATAAAAGAAAAGTCCATAACGGATCGGACGGATCGGACGGATCACACACCACGTAGTACCATAGTCGTCATCGCCGGCCTGAGAACAGAAGGTGGTTGAACAAGGCAAATCAAGCAGCGGTGTCGGGGTCAGCTCCGGCTCCGTTGCTCTCCATGTCCCCCATTCACTGCCCGTGCAACCAAAAAAAAATAGAGAGCAATAAACTCACCCACAGATGCAACCCGACGGCGAGGACAACAGGTCGAAACCGGAGGTCGAAAGCAAAGGACCAAAATCAGGACCAAGACCTCGAGCGACCTGTCAACCGCCGCCTAGCGGCGCTCCTGGCCCGGGAGGATCGCACCCACGAGAGGTGCGCATCCTCCCGCGCGTATCGACACTGTGCGCGCTGTCGCTGTCGGTCCCGGCGCACGTAGACGCAGACGCGCAGCGCGTGCTCCTCGCCGAGTTCCGGCGCGGCTGGGAGGAGGCCGTAGCGATGTTCAACGGATCGTATCTGCCGCTCGGCGGTCCCGCACGGAGGAAGGCGTGGTGACGTATCGGTTTCCATGGCCAAAACCGACCGCTGGCGGGGATGGGAAAGGGTTAACTATCAAGTTGGACTTACAAAGCACGACCTCCTCACCACTCCTTCTCTCGAAGTGAGAAAAGACATAAGACGTGACAAGAGTAGTTAGGCTGTCGGAAGTCCAAAGCAACGGACAGTGCGGCGTTATTGGTGTGGAGCCATGTCTGTCTCAAACAGCACCAAATCACATGCGCGACTGTCCAGAGCTAATGAAGCAAATAAGGTGGTCATGACATGTAGACAGACGGGAGGAAACGATGTTGGAAAACCCCAGCGAAAGAAGTGACGAAGAGAATGTCGGTAGTTGCCCATAACTTTGCCCATAACTGTATAACCCCGTTCGGGCTGTTCCGACCGACCGCGTACTGTGTTTGGCGTGAATCGTAGATTAAAAAATCTCATCAAGCTTAAAGTGTACTTGATTTAAAAAAAACAGTGGCACTCCACTAACAAAGGCGGGCGCAACATTGGCGACTGATGGCAGTCCTCATGTGCACCGGGCGCATCAGTTCGCTACATCTACTCTACATTGTCCTCATTTAACTCTAGGTCACGATCTCGCGGAAATTAAATTGTGCCTGGTAGGCGAGGCCGATCACATATGAGACCTTTCTTTTTCGGAGGCAGCGTGTTTTTTTTTTTTTTTTGATCTATGAGGCGGCGTGTTCATTCACCAGTATGATAATGACGACAAAGAATTCGATACACCGATAAGCACATCAATAGTACGAGATGTATTAAAAAAAATCAGATAGTAGACTATTTTCTGAACAAAAACCAATCCCGGGCTTCATCCCTAGCTATTGGGCCATGGTGGCAGTAATAACCTATTCACGCTCAGGGAGATGATTATTAGCGTATTTGTTAAACGAATCCACCAGAGCTCGAAACATGCGCAAGTCGTTTTGCGACTGCTCATTTGTGGCCCGCAGCACTCCAATCAGAGAATGTAGTTCTCCGATTTCCTGAAGGGCGGTACGAAGTTCCTCCTTCACCTTGCTAAGTTCCATCGTCGCTTCATCGGCTTTGGTGACCTCCATTCCGCCTTGCACACCGGGATTGGAGTCCATATTCAGTCGCTTGGAAAGGTGATCGTCCTGAACTCCGGAGCCACTAAGTTTCCTTTTCTTTGGGGTTGATCAGCAAAGAACCTTATTGCATCAAAAATAAGACGCACTCTTTCACCCACACGAAGAGGTCTGGGGGATGAACTACGAGTGGCATGACCACAGGGGAAATGCCTATATTCTAATGTTGCGACAAGTGGCGAGTCGTTTGTTTCGTCCATTGAAACCTCAACAAATAATGATTAGTCTTTTCAAACGAACGCGAATCATGCACTCACTTGGTCCTGTGACATGTGCTGGGACATAGATCAACTGGCGGCGCCGTGGACAAAGATGAACAAGATGGACGAGATGAGTGTGGATAAGAAAAGGTCAAGAAAGAGTGGACTTGCCACTTAAATACGTTGCGGTGCTTTGCGTATGTTGTGATTGTTCAAAGGAATAATATCAGCAGGTGGCGAGTGGTAATTTTCGTCATGTCTGAAGTACAAAGAAGGCTAACCGAACACAGGCTCGACGATAATGGTGCGCTCTGTTGAAGGAGTAGAGCCGGAGGGGAGGAGAGGTGCCGAGTGACTTCTCCTACACCTACATCCCTGCTACCCCCTAGTCTCAGGATGCCTCACTCATCAGCCAAGAGGAAAGGAGAGGATAGAATAATACCTCCAGAGAGGGCGAGTTGTGCAGGACGCAGGAGAACTGGACGACGCTCGACACGATATGTAAATCCATATCTGCTTGTGATCGTATGGCGGCTATTGATTTATGTCCATCTTGCTTTTCATCGCCACGTCGGAAGTCAACGTCATATTCCAGTTCTGTGCACAGCAACCTGCACATTTGGTCGAGGATAAACGTTTGGACGACGACACGACCGGGCAGGTTGTCGTCACTTGGGTAGACAGTTAGGAGAACATCGCCCGAGTTGTCAGGCTGAGGACCACACTTTGTGATGTACCGGAATAACTCACGACAGTCGTGTTGACATTCCAGCGATGACACGTGCGTTCGCCAGAGGAACCCACACAGCCTGTACCTAAACAAAAGAAGTGGCGGTATATGTAACGCCGCCACTGGCGTGAGTCCGACTTGGACAGCGAAAGGGCGTTGACTACTCAGCGTAAGGACCTAAGTCTGATCGTCTTGGATACACGGCCCCTTCAGTGCACGTGATCTCTGCAAGCACTAGGGCTAAGTCCACTAGGCGTAACTGACGCGCGGCTTGCTCTACAAGAGCCAAGCGAAAGAGAAGGCAGACGACTAAGAGGAGAGGAAGGAATAGGAAGGCGATGGCTATTGAAGAAGACCAGAATGGTGTATTCTGGTCTTTGTCCTCCTCTACTTATACATGAGGGGTATAGCTTTAAAGCTCCCCGTGAATCTGTACTACTAGTAGCGTTAATAGCTCGAACCCTACTATTGCTGTCCTAGTAATGAGTCATGCCACACCGGCATGTGATATCGTACTACTGCTGACTGATGCGAGAAGTCCATGACCTATTACGACTTACTAAGGGAGTCATCACCGTATAGTAAGCGTCCACTTCCGCGACCGTAACAGTATACCTCAAGTTCAGATGACTGCCTACGAGACGCTTACCTCGGCAGTAGCTACACGGACACAGTTCGTGATGGTTCGCAGGATGCCATGAGGAAGAACGCACTGTAGGTCACCATGCTCATGTTTAATAAAACCAGATTGCTACGGTAATTGTTTTATCCCGTTCCCAAATGGCGACACTAGTTAGCGGCGCAATCAGCAATGGTGTTAAGAAATGGACAAATTGCGGAAATCACGTACCCACGGAGCACGAGTAAGAATGAGAGTAGATGGCAACCAGAAACTACGGGGAAACGAGTACGCAACGGAACCACGCCTTGCAAGATGAGCCACGTGTGCCGCTAGGAAAAGGTGCTCGAATGGTCGGATGACATTGCAGTCGAAGCGACTCGTGAAGTTGAACCCAATGAAGTTGGGGACGACGGATGTGAGGACCAATATCCGTGCCGTGAGATACACGGCGAATGACCACTTCCACGGTCGCTTGCCGGTGAATACCCCTCACTCAAAGTCGACGGTGGTAAAGAATTCCCATCTGCGACAAGCGGCCGTCAGCGTCGCCGAGAACGTCGAGAAAGGTACTGTTGAAGATGTGGATGATTGATGGACTGTGAGGGAAAAAGAAAAAAATATCGCAAAACGAGATCGGCAGGGTATTCGTATTCGAACAGCCTTTGACTCACTGTAGACCTCGAGTCCGGAAGCCATTGCTCACAGTGGGCGGACAGAGAGAGCAAAAAGGGAGGAACGAGAAACTTCAGAGGAGTCAAAGACTAAGAAGAAAATCAGCTTCTCGGTTCTGGCGGGTGAGGGACATATTGTAAGGTTCAAGCCCGGCCCCGACACTGGCACTGACTGCAGATAGTCGGGTGTTCAAGTTAGCGTAAGCGTCCGCAAGGCCAGTCAGAAGCTGATGCACCTTAGCTGTGGATCTCGTTGGCGGATGCCAACACGCCAACTTTCGAGCGGGGACATACAGGCGGGAGAGTGGGAATACTTTGGTTGCCGTGGACACCTCCTTTGCCGACCGTGGGTCTTTCCGAATGTCCGACGTCGGCTCAAAAAATGTCCGACTGTCCGACACCAACTTCACCGGCGGAGTGGGACTGCGGACTTTGCCATGCGGGGGCACGCTCACTGGGTGTAGTAGTACTGTAGGTGTGGTGCATATGCGCTCCATTGAACTACCCGTTATCCAAAGAAGATCTCAGTGCCACCAATGAGTACCTGAGCACACTCACCCAGGAGGTCTTGCTGTGGCGGTAGGACAGCTTTTGGTATCGCGATTGACGTGTTATCAGAGATGTCACTTGGATGTCACCCTACCTCTGATTTTCTTCGATACGCCTTATCATTTCCCGTTTCCCGGGGACGTACAAACTTGTCGAAGTAGTCAAGGTTCATTACAGTAAGTTACTGCTGTCTGAGCAAAACATCGCTATGTGTATTTTACTGCGCTCTGATGTTTTGGTGAAATGCGATATGGCATATTTCTCACGAATTATACGTGTGTCTTGACACAAAGCGACAACATAAGTGAGGAGGGCCCGAAGGGCCCTCCAAATTTCTAGTAATACGAAAATTAGACATCCCGCCCCGCACCATCGCACAAATATCACTTACAGTACATGGAACCGTGACTTTACTTCATGAATATCGTTTGATCTCTACAAATTTAAAGTCTCTCCTGATCATTTGTACTCGCATTCAACCCCACGTAATCCGTTTCAAACCAATCATGTCGTGGTCTACGATTCCCCTTGGGACGACCTCGACTATCGCAACAGTGACAGCACGATCTACACTTAAATTACGATCCATATATGCTACACCTCAGGTGGGCACTGCACGCTGTTAAGAAAAGCACCTCAGATGACTGCTTGAAACATCCATGTGAGCAGAACTGCAACGGCAGATATCGTGATTGCCCAGGTCGCAACTGCAATACCAGGCTATTCCACATGAGTAACTCCATATACTGCAAACCTAGCAGAATTCCATACCTTGGCAACGCGTTGGCCATCGTATTTGCCGTGGCGGCTGATACCTTCAAGTTCGGGGAAATAAGCCATATGATAGGGTTACTAGGTGCTGAGATCCCTACCACTAGACATCGCGTGCCAGACCCTGACTTCGTCATAAGATGCCGTTGCAAGGAGGACAACGCCACTCTTCTCTTCTGTGTGAACCTGTGAGAAGGGGGATGAGCTCGTGCGGGAGGGTAGGCGGTGCGTGAGTCGTAGCAGCACAACGTACAGCGACAGCATGTAAGGTTGCACCCGCTTCTGGAGGATGAGTACCAATAAAAGGAAACGTGGGTGGCATAGACGCACGGAGGTGCTGGACTGACTGTAGCCGATCCCCTACCTTGACATCCCAGAGTGTTACAGAACCATCAACAGTCGTGCCGCAAAATGCGAATCCCCTCGGTAGGAATGTACTAGGATGCATATCACCATCAAGGGGTAAGCCATGTGCCAATGTTTGAAGGACGATTCCAGAGTCTAAGCTATACAGATCGTATCCGCCACGTTTAGCAACGGATATGTGAAGCCCGTTTGGGGAAAGTGAGCTTCCGAGCCTTGTAGATAGAGACAACGTGAATCAGCGCTTGGTTGTGTGTCACTTTGTGATCAGCCTACGTACATGGGAGACGGCATGTTGATTGACTGGGTGACCGTCATCTTCTCCACGTCCCACAACCTAGTTTGTCTTCAGAGTTAGTACAATAGGTCACAAAACATAACACACTGAATGCCGTGGTGGCGATATGTCGTGATTAGCCTTGTGTCACCGCCGACACTGGAACTGCTATTCCAGTGTAGCCCGGTCAAAACGATTTCTGCGTCACAATTGTCTGCGGATTTCTTAGGGACACCCAAAATCCCGTGTCCTTTCCAATCATCTGAAGTATATGGAGATCAAACGAGCGCAGAGGGATGCAGACAAGGACATACGGCGTTTGCCCCCCTTCCAGACCCGGACATCCAACCCAGAACCTGTTGAGAGATAACTGGCGGAAGTATCGGCCGCCATGAATTCAATAGCGTGATGTTGAGCACGAAAACAACTGAGGTGTATTGAGTCCTTGATAAAAAGTGTGTGAGGGTCCCAACTTAAGGTCGAGGCGGCTACTCACTCCTGGACAGACAACGATATTCATCAAGATGCCACTATGGCATGCACAGACCAGCATTTGTTCGGTCCCAGGAAGCCATATTAACGATTTGATATGACTTGGGCAAACAATCGAATAATGGAGTTGGCCATCGGCCAAGGAAAAAATATGTAAATTTCGATCGAGCCCTCCAATAGCGATATAGTCGCCGTGAACACTGAATGCCACACAAGTAATCGCGTCCTTGCGTGTAGGGGGTGTCAATAGATACTTTCCACAGAATTGGATGGGCATGGGCAGGAAATGTACAGATATTGATGTGCCAGCGAGGCTTCGAGTTGAAATGGTGAGGCTAGGATTCAATAAGCGAGGCACACTTGCAATGGGGGCACACGCACTTTCGGAGTCAGTCACATCCCTAATTCAGGTGTAGCCTCTACACGGAGCATCGAATCGGGAAGGAGTCTATGCGAGCCAATCACGCTCCTAATCACGTGTGCTTTCCCACACCCAACTTCCTTTTATATCCTTGTTTATATCCTCTCACTGGTTTTTTAGTCGGTTGGGATACGGCCCGGAATCCGAGGCTAGCCCAAATATTAGATAATCGCTAGATTACCACTTGCGGGAATACTGTAGGAGCTAACGCTCAGATCTCAGATCCCATTCATTCACTGTCACGTGTCTGCCAATCCCGATTCCTTACCTCACTCATAACTAGGGTCTGAGATTGTATTACGGCGTATGAGCGGCACACATACAGTACTGTTATGTTAACACAGCACTTTGGTTTCTCTGCTATGTGTAATTTATTGTGATGAACGGACTGCGCTACTATTGTACATAAGACTTGACATAAGATGGTGCTGCTTCTCTGAATATGTTGTCACAATGTGATGTTACAGTAGTCTTTCGCGGCGTACGCCTTTGCTGCCTCCTTATCCAGGATACCTCAGTCAACGTTCAAGTTTCTGCCATGATACAGTTGGTAACGTCGAATCCCTGATTGGCCACCTAGTTTATATAATCATTTTTCGTTTTTCTGTGTATTCAGCGAATCAGCAGCATGAGTGTGTGGCAGCGTGCACGGCGCATGCAGTCATCACGGTGAAGCCCGCGAGCGGGACCAGGGCTGAGTGCCGCGTGTAGAACTTGTCTGCCAGTGCACACGGACAGGAACCACGCGATGCCTCCCATGCCCTGGGTAGCTCATTCAGCATTTTTGGGGGTTGCAGTGCTTGCACGTACCATAATAATCAAACTTGACGCCGCCTCCCATCCGGGAGTCGGGGGAGACTTACTCTGCCCTCAGGCGCACAAAAATGGATTCAAAAAAAAAAAATAATAATCAAACTTGACCTGTGCTAGGCTGCGCTTTCCGAGCATGAAAACACACAGTAACAGGACCTATCAGCACAAACACAAGAGAGGTGACTGTGCAAACGTGAGAGAGACGCACCAAGTAGCAGATGCTCTCAAAGAAAAAGAGCAGGTAGGGGCCGGCGACACGACATCGGTTGCCCGTACTGCACGGTGCAGAGGCAGCACACGACGCCATACGCGTTTAGCAAAAAAGAGGTGTCGACAAAGCGCAGGAGAGGCGGCGCCGATGAAGCACCCGCCAGGGAACGTGAGGACGAACGCGGGACTCGCGTGCGAGTGCCTGGTGTCCACACCCTGGTCGATGAGGTAGTTCGACGTGAAGGAGGCGACACTTAGCCGGCCAACTGCGTGCTGTTGCATATTGCACACGTCGTTTTTCTCAGCCGCTAAAGCAGACAAAGAGACAGGGGACAGGGTATGCACACATAGACATAGCAGGTCCGTGCGAGAGGGCCGAGGGGTGCAGCTGTAGAAGCCCCATGTCTGTCGCTGCCACGCCATCCGAGACGGCACGCTCACATGTGCCAGTGAGTGTCCCTTTTGTAGTCTCTGCCAGGTCGCAGAGGCAAGACCGCCCCAGTCAGCATGCCAAGGCGGCGGCGGAGGATGTAGTCAGCGTGGCCTCAGATATGACATTGAAGGAGACGGCGAGGTAGACGCACTGACAGTCTGGTGGGAGTGAGAAATTATTACTTTGGATAAAATGGTCTAACATAAGCGGACTTCCTTCGGCAGTCAAGACACTATATACTAAATTTTCCTGTGACCAAGTCGCAAGCCGATTCGCAAAGCTCTTAATCATCAACATCCATGCCATCCCTATTACTCTTCTTGAGCGCCGCCAAATGTGCTCGTCCACGCTTCGCGTTGCTCGGCCCTGAGTGCCTTTGTCTGCTGGGTCTCACACCACGGGACCCGGAGGCAGAGTTTTGGGCGCCGCCGCTTGGCAACGGAGGTCTTTGAGGGTCTGAAGCATCCTTGTACCTGTTTGCGAGTCTAAAGCGAACAATATTTAAGAATGCTTCATCTCTGAGAGACCTCGTCACACACCTTAGAAGCCGATTCGGAAAGGTGAGATTCATGGGTTTTCTAATGTTGAGCTCTCGGCGCTCATATTGGTCAAGCTGGTCGAGCCAATCTTTTGCGTAAAAGTTCCTTGGAAGATTGCAGACGGGGTCGCGATTCTCCACCTTGTCAGAAATGGTTCGGACGTGAGGGAACTTACCGGGCCTAGGCCGCCCATCGCTAGTCCAGTGAGATACGAGAGCCAGTGCATCCAGGCTTCTCAGCGTGAATGTAACCTCGTCCGATCTCCAGTCAAGTTTCCGCACAACGTAGCGTCGGTGACCACCCGAGTGATCGGACTCATCCCCGCTCATTCCGTCTACCCTTAACTTGTTCAGGTGAGGGGCGATCTCTTGCAGCTCCTCATATGCTTCAAGAACCTCTCCTCTCCGCCGAGCGAGCTACGATATCCGTCAGCATACAAGTCATATTATCTTTGTAGCTTACCCACCCCTTGCCTACGCGTTCGACGGGCACTCGTTGAACAACGTTCAATATCCATTTGCGTTTTGGTAGGACCAGCTTCGATGCGCTCGTGCTGGTTCTTGAGTGTACGCAAGTGAGTCTTGAAGCAAGCCACCAGGTCTTCATGCTTGAACCGACTCTTGTATTTTTTGATGTACGCCTTAGAGAAGACGTCGGCGGCGCGACAATTCCACCGACAGGCAAGCGACCCGGTCAACTGAACACGAAAATTCTTGCGGGTGGGACCGCCCTTCATTCGTTTCTCGAACCGCGCAAATTCCTTTCGAGATGGGAGACGGAAAGGCGATTGCTTGTTCTTCCTCTTCAGCAAAGTCATTGCAAACTTACGGACCTCCGTCTGTCCGCACATGGCATTTATGAGCATAGTCTAGTCTAAAATGACGGACTGATGACACACCTTCATCTCCAGACTATCGTGACTCTGATGCTCTGGGAGTAGCGATTTTACCTTTCGCCCATGGCCAGCCTTGTGGCCTGAATGATCCCCTCGGCTTGTGGGGGAACTGCGTTTTGATTCGGCAATTTGCTCCAAGAAAACCTTGACATCACCCTTTGTACAAGGCGCATTCTGGAAAAGGGTTAAGTTCTGCAGTCATATCCACGGGTCAATGTGCGTACCTGGGGCTGCTTCCGAATATATTTTATGGCCTTGGACTTATAGATCTCAGTCTCGGGGTAAAATTTTAAACACGAATTACGAACCAGTGATAAAATATCTTTCTTGCGATCAGTGCCCTCAGGAGAAGAGGCGCGACTACCAAGCATGATGTCAGTACCTTCCGTCTCGCTGTCTGCCACATCATCGGCCCCTGCATTGGTGTCATCTAAGTTGTTGTCCCCACTGGCCTCCGCATCATCGCCTATGTCACTGTCTCCGTCGTTTATATCGAACATCTCGGTATCGCTATCCTCCGCATTGCCGTCGTCGGAATTGCTGTCGTCGGAATTGCTGTCGTCGGAATTACTGTCGTCGGTGCTGCTGTCGTCGGAATTGCGGTCGACAGTATTGTTGTCAACGGCATTGCTGTCGTCGGCGTTGTTGTCGTCGGCGTTGTTGTCGTCGGCGTTGTTGTCGTCGGCGTTGTTGTCGTCGGCGTTGCTATCGTCGGCATTGCTGTTGTCGGCGATGCTATCATCGGCATTGCTGTCATCGGCATTGCTGTCATCGGCATTGCTGTCGTCGGCATTACTGTCGATATCGCATCCGGGGCCATCCTCGTCAGTATCTTGGTCCCTCATGATCATATCTTCGTCATGTGATTGATGTCCGCTACTGCCTGCCCGAGAGATGCCAAGCCATTCCTTCTCTTTCAAGACGATGGGTATTGCAGTTACCTCCTCGTTATCGTCAGTGGAGGTGGCTATGTCCGGCGCCTCATAGTCGCTCGCGTAAAACTGGTGTTCGCTACATGTAGGGATGGACCCTGCCGAGCTGAGGACCTGCGTTTGTGAGGATAAGAGTTGGGTACTCCATCAACAACGACTACACATACTGGGTGGGATGGCACAATTCCTGCTGCAGTGCAACTCGCGGGGTTAGCGGCCTGCGTCAGTGAAGAATAAATGCCACCACATCGATGCCTCAGCGACAAGACCACACACCGAGACGTCACATAACCCTGTTGACATACTCGTCTCACTTGGAATGGGTGGAGTGTCGCTGGGATCTAGTTGTAACGCCTGTTCCACGAGTTCGTCATCACCCTAAGGAAATAATGAGACAGTCTGCGTGAAACATGCAAAGATAAACATGCCTCAGAATCGCTCGAAGACGTGATTTCTTTTGTGGGCGTATTGCTCGCATCTGTGGCTTGGGCACGCCGCTCTTCGATTTCGGGATTGGAAGGGCCACCAAACGGCGGCTGAGCCGTTCGCAGCAACCTCCGAGGTCCTACATAGAAGGGGTTGGTCAATCCAGTGAGCTTCGAGCGCTTTTTTGCCCTTTTGTCTTGGTTCTTGTAACGAGAAGCTCGGGCAACTGGCCGGTTTCCTAGGGGCTTGCGTCCAGAAACCGCCTTGACAGTACTGGATGACGATTCTGAGCTTGAAGAATTGCGCCTGCGTTTCCGCACTAGAAGGGGCCCAGGACCAGCATGTGAGCGGCGAAGAGATTTGGCAACCTTCGGGGTACGAGAAGGAGTCATGATCCAAGCAATCAGGAAAGCTAGGGATAGTTGCACGTACTTATCTTAGCTGGCTCCACCAAAGGCCGGCAATGTCAAAGACGGAGGTCATTGTGAGGCCAGAATCCTTGAAAGAACAAAGAAACACACTGCCGACCACGCCCCAAATTCCATTGTCCCGCACGGCGTCATCAATCGAATATTGCTGACTGTTGCGCTTCCTAAGACACAGCCACTAGTAGTATGTATGGCTACTAGTAGTCATTGGGAAGGCGAGGGAGGGTGAGAGTGCTGGTGAGAGATGTTTTCAAACTGGTGGGACAGAGACGCAACACGTAAGATCGTGAGAGCCGACCCTATCTAGTACTGTATTACTGTACAGTAGCCGCCAGTTGTCCGGTGTGGGTATGTCCCTGTATTCGTTTCAGTGCACTTCTCCAAAAGAATTTAGAGCCCAGCTGAAAAACAAAGGGAATCTTTTTTGCTGCCTCTGCCTCGCTGCCTCGAGTAACTATGTCACTTGTGATGTTGTTATGCGTTGTTTAAACTGGCAATAACTATATTATCTTAGGGCCTGAGTTTCTGAGGTGAATATCGATGAATTCATCGCGCCAACTTAGAACGACGTTTGCCAGTGCCGAGCCCGATAAAAAGAAACTTCCTGCGCGGCGAGTTCCGCGACGTCCTGCGCCTCGAGTGCCTGTTCGTCCATTATCATCATTTCCTTCCACATCATGACCTCAAAGTTAGGCGTGTCCTTGTGCAGCCGGAGCGTGCGCAACTACCCGGACATGTCGTTCAGCACCGCCGGGTTGGACCGTCCTTCTTCGCACAACCGTTCCTTGAAAAAAACACGTGAGGCGTAACCATAGGGCCATGCGGACAACTTTTGGGGAGTTTGGCTTGCGTCATACTTACAGTACCATTCCTTTCGCCTTTGACAACATACACTTGCTTAAGGATCTCCGCTCAATCTCGCCACACCTCATGACCAACCTAGTATCTCATCTCAAGATAAAGGATCGTATGCTATTCGTGTCTCACCATCCGATTCCCGCTATTTCATACTCAAAGGGGGACTCAGAGTTGGAAGGACCTGAACGTGCTTGGTATGTACTCTGTTCTGTCATGTATATAAATACCTCGAATTTCTTTATAGCAAGCAAGATCTATCCTCCTCGTATTTGTGTGTACTTCTTTAAGTTGCCTCTTGTGGTCATCGCCATTGCCATCATCGCCATCACTGTCACCAGCGATATCCTGTCTTTTTCGTTTCAACTGCTCCTCTCTCGCCTTTCTCTGT